>RJWM01005227.1:0-93941 GCA_004363535.1 Dasyprocta punctata | reverse complement strand
GGCATATTTCCAAAATATTTGTAGTCTAATTTTTTGGGTCCTTCAGTTAAAACTTTAGAAATTTACTCTGTGTTTTATGATACAATTGTGTTTTAGATTTGAGAAATATAGAATTAGCCCCTCAAACTATTTCTAACATAAGAAGAATTAACATAAAAATATGAGTACTGTGCAGAAAATACACTTTCTAAAGTACACACTTCCTTTTGGAAAAGGGGAGAGGTACAAGACACATGCAAATAAATGCATCTTATAAAAAGCGACATGATTATTTAATGATTACATTTCCATTGTACAAATGAGAAATCTTAGACATGGAAAAATCAAATACTTTGCCCAAGGTTGCACCAGTAGGAATTAACAGAGGCAAAATCAAATCCCTATCTTTACATTATGTAAATGTTTCACATTGCTTTTCAGAACAGATATTGTCATGTTCATATTAACCTCGCACCCACTCACATAATAGGCAAAGGTTTTTAACTTGTTCACGTGCATTTCCCTACGTGTATAAAAGGACGCTGAGTATAGAAATCCCACAGCTTCATTATACGTACGACTTGGAGATCTTTTTGTAATGGGAGTGGGACCAAGAGGTTGAGGGAGGACGAGGAAAGGGAGGGGAAGGGAGGGGAAGAGTCAATCTGTGTAGGTAATCAAGGTAAACTTTATGTACTGTAAACAAGTACCGAACAATAAATGTAAATATAAATATATACGTATATATATATAAAACTCCCTGAAATCAAATTAAAGAAAAACATTTAGACAAAAAGCATTTCCTGTATATTTCTACTCTACGTGCATATATGCATATACATACAAATGTACCCACACATGAACATGTACACATATGTGTGCATGTGTGTATATATATATATGTAATACATATGGTATAAACAGTGTAGTCTCAATGGAGTCCCATATTCTACACTGGCTTAATTCTATGTTGGTTTAGACATAGGTTTTCATATTCTAGTCTTCAGTGTCAACTGAGCCTAACACACAAAACTGCCTCTCACTGAAAGCAATTGGTTAGAGTTTGTGTGCAAAGGGTCTAACCAATCACACTTGATGATGTTACCTTTATGAACACAATCAAAGACCTCCAGAATCCTTTAATAGCCACATTTGCTGGGACTAAAGACTGACAATGGTTGACCTTACCAACTAATCACAAGCTGGGACTAACATTCTTTTGATTGTTCTGGTTTCTGAGAAGGATGAATATCTGAAAAAAAAAAATAGTATCTTATCTCAGTACAGCGGTTTCTCAAAGAAGAGAAAAATAATAGAAACAAAGACAATAAACACCCATTCACTTCAAACACAGAAAAAAGGTAATTTAGTTACTTGAATCAAGTCTTCAAAAGTTGTTTCATGATGTTAAACCATGGTAAACATTGTATGAAAAATAGTAAATTTGACTTTCTTCTTATCTTTTCTAATCAAGACTAGAAATTGCTTTTGTTTGTTTGTTTGTTTGTTTTGGTACTGGGGATTGAACTCATGACCCCGCGCTTGCCAGGCAGGCTTTTGTGCCACTGAGCTAAATCCCTGGCCCAACACTAGAAATTGTTAAGAGACAATTTCTCCCAAAGTCACAGAAATGAAATTTTCAAGAAATCCTTGACACATAAAAAGTTAATAATTTTGAACAGATTTTCCCTTTAAGTGATTGCTTATCATGGGCTAGCTTCCCATTTTCTAGCCAACTCCTTTAATAAAGATTAACTAAGCTTGTTATACTTTACTATGCAAATGGGAGAAATAGGAAATGATGCTTAATTCAAGAAAGTTATAGAAGACAAAATTATATTCTAACTTAATTTTTTAAAAATGTCATAGCTACATAATTAATATATGTGTATATTTTTGACAATAAAATTTGAGCAGAAATTAGTTATGTGTATGATACATAGAATATTCAATCTGGTATTCTACAAATGTGATCTAGTTTTAGCAAAAGAAAATGAGTCAAGAAGACAGAAATTGAATTCAGTGTTCTTCTCAGTTTTCTGAGCAGAATCATACCATGGTCATTACCAATTTTCATTTGAAATTTAGTAACTGCCCTGTAGTGCTCTATAATCTTTGCAAGGATGATCTCCTGTGAAATCCTGAACATAAGCCTCCATAGGGTACATACTCTGTTTTCTTTTTAGGACAAACAAAATTTCAAAATTCAAAAAATTGTTAAAAATTGATGTCAATATCCACATGATACCAAATTCAGGGAAGAATTTCAACCCAGGAGTTCTTGCTCTGCTGCATATGCTTTTAAATATCAGATTACATGCTGATCAGTTCCGAAGATGTCCCTTTATATTAAAAAAAGGACAAACATATACCATGTAGAAGCATACATCTTTTTAATTTTTGCAGTCCATGTTCAAAGACATTAATGACAAGTATTATATAGCACTTCAGTTCATGTCTGGCGGGATCTGTTCCTACATAATTGCTCCCAAGGTAATGTTGTTATCGAATGCGCTATATTGAGCTTCAGATAAGATTTAGACAAAATTAAATAAAATTTGATAAGGCTAGATATTGTTAAAGTGCTTACAGCTCTCCATTTTCTAGCTATTTCCTTTAATAGTGATTATCTAAGTTTGACTTAATGTATCTTGCTCTGCTAATGGGATAAATAGGAAATGAAGCTTAATTCAAGGAAGATAGAGAAGACAAGATTGATTTAAACCATTGAAGACTTAGAAGAAGAAGGGTTTGAGACTTAGTCAGGCAAATGGAAGCTTTGAAGAGTCTGAGCAGAAAGAGAAGGGGTGAATTGGAGCAACTGTCATATTATATCAGACCTTGGAGGAAAAAAAGAAGACATTGGTAAAATGGAGATTTAAGGAGTGACTCCCCTGCTTGGCCTCATCTGGAAAGGCAAGTGTAGAGATCTGTGTGATTCGCAGCCTTGCTTGTGAATTATGTGTGTTTTCACAGATCAGCCTTGCTGTCAGAAGTCACAGAGGCAGCTCAGCTTTACTTAGGAGCAATAACGATTAACAATAGTGTGAAGAATCAAAAACATTCAAAATACTACTGATGCACTAAGTGATAAACTGCGTTTTAGTAATAAAATAATCTCTGTGATATAAGTGAGCTTTTAATGTAAAATTTTAAAAGCTGCCATCTGGCATCAGTCTTACACCCTAGAAAGAGAAGAATTGATAGCTTATGAAAGGATACTGTTACATCATGAAATACAATCTCACCTGATCACATAGCTCTTTCCGGGCAGTGGAGGACGCAGGCGACCACTTCCTTCCTGTTGCCCATTTTCTGTGGGAAATGCAGGCGCCCACGCAGGGCCACAGGAGAGCTTCACTTATGGTCAGGACAACTTAGTTTACGGTTCAAAAGCAGAAGCCTGGTTTTCCTTTTATGAAATAATATAGTTACTGCCATCTCTAATAACCCTGAAAGGTACACAGGACTTTTGTGGACCCGATGTCCAAGGACAGAGAAAAAAATATTGCCTTGAAAAGTGCTGAATTCCAAGATGTAACCGTAGAGATGCTTGTAAAAATGTAATTTTCTGACAAGAGCATCTCCTACTGGCAAGGCATGAACAAGATGTTATTTCTGCAGTTATGTATCCCAGTATCAATATTTAAGCAGACATTAGATATTTAACAATTAATTGCAGCAATGTTTTAGTCACATGAAAATAGAAACTCTAAGGTACCTGCTCCAATCAGAAAAGCAGTATTTTATTTTAATAAACCTAGGAGCTTCTATTTTTTGAAAAATAGAATCTCTTTGTAAGATAAGTGGCATTTTTTAAAACAGCATTTTGCTTTACCTCTCAATTTTATATATTTTATGAAATATATGTGTGCCCACAATCTTTTGCACAGAATTAAATTTTGTCATTTAATTGCCTTAATAAGAAGGAAAGACTAGGGGAATTATAATAAATTGTAATTTGAGAATATAGATATAGATATAGATGTAGACATGTGATGTTTTACTGAATAACCACTTTGATCATGACCGTTAACAAATAAACCTATTTAGGCAAGTTCTGGAAGCCAGTGGAAAATATAAGCAATGTAACTTGTCAGTTCATTTTTCTCCAGAATAAAAATGATAAAAAAAAATTATTCATCCAAAAGTAAAAAATTTAAAGAGAAAGACATTCAGGCACAGACATGTTATAATATGTGAAATAGTATAAAAGTAATAAAGTGAACTGAGAGAAGAGGCGGGGCTGTTTTGAATGTTTCCTTTGCTATCCATGAGCGGATGGAACAGGGCAAAGAGAGACTCTCATGATACTTTGGTGGTTGCTTTGGAGACCTTTACTCTTCTGGGGATGGCGGCACATCTCTGCAATCCAAGCACTCAGAAGGCTGAGGCAAGAAGATTGCAAGATCGAGGGCAGCTTAGATTACACAGTATGTCTGAGACCAGTCTGCACTACACAGAGAGACTCTGTCTCAAAATAATATTGTATTTCAAATACAATTTTATAGCTTAATTTGGAGCATAGTGCCTCGACATTATTGGAACCCAATAACTACTATGATGAGCAATGATTACATAAAGTGACTTTTAAAAGATTAATTCAAGTTGACTAACTAGATAAAAATTGTAAACATTTTTGTGTGTTTTCTCTCCAATAGCATGAAATAAGCCATGTGTAAATGTGTGCAAAAAAGGCATATGTGAGTGTAAATTCAAGAAACAACATTCATTTGGTGTAAATATAAGATTTTATATATATATATATATATGCAGCATATGGACACAATTGATAAGTTTAAGTATATATATATAATAAAGCACCTTGATTAAGAAAAGAAAGATTGGCAGAGGAATGATGAACCTAATTTATTTTCTGGTGAAAAGTGATTCACTGATTTGGTCATGGTGGTTGCACAGCAGTAGGTGGCAGTCAGGGATTCATAGTAAATGAGAATTTTATGCTGAGCCATGAGTTAAGATCTTGCACAAGCAATAACTGATTAATGACCGATATAAACAAAAACTAGAAAGATTCAAGAGTTTGTTTCCTGAAAGCAATGAGATTTCTGAAGCTTGTGTGTCTTTGCCAGAAAATAGCACCAACCATGCAGGTGTTTCTGCACCACAGACTTGCAAAGGACAGCAGACCAACTTTGTTGTTAAGCCTCTTCCTGCCATTGTAGTAATTCTCTGAACAACTTGCTCATCTATTTTCAGTTTCTTTCAAATTATGAAAAGACTTGGGCATTAGAGGGCCCATGCTCTGCAAAAGGAAATGCAATGCTGTGAGGCGAAGTAGACTTCCATGTAACAGTGGAGCCAAATTCTCCTAGCCATGGCGGAAACACAGTTTTTTTTTTAAAGATCAAATTCATAAAGCCACAAATCAAAGCATTTGGTTAGAACTAGGCATTCTGAAGCAGGCTTAACAACGCTGACTCCCTGAAAATATTCATAAACCAAGCTAAACAGGGTTCAAGCAGCTACGCATACCTCTGTGTCTTTTAAAGTGCAAAACATCCAAGGGAAATGCATTCTTTAAATGAGTGCACCTAATACGACTTTGGAAAGTAACTTTATGTTCTAAAGCACCAGTATTATGGGTAATAAATATAAAATCAAAGCAGTAAATATTCCTTCAAACACACTGAAATTTTCAATAGCATCGCCTCAAGGGTACCAGAATATAGTTTCCAAAATCTGCAGCAGAAAAAAAGACACGCTTTGAATCTTCCTCCTCTTCAACTCCAAAGTGAGCTGGTCCGCACCGGAACAATGGTCACCTGTGGTCTCTGCATGCAGTGTGACTGCTCCCCAATTCCTTTCAAGTCATTGTCAGCAGGAAAACTCAATTGAGTCCCAAGCTTGCTCTTTAAATGGCATTAGTTTTGAACAGACTTATTATTATTCTCTTCATTTATTCAAAAGGTGGTATTTCCTATGCAGCTTAACAAAAACGTAGATGTTAATTAAATATTCCATTAATACAGATTCCTGAAGGCGGCCACTCAGTAGCTGCGCAGGCACCCTGCAGAGAGCGTAGGGGACTTAAAGAAAAGAATCCTGAATCTAAAAGTCTCCAGCACATATTTATAGGGTGGCGAGTCTTCTTCATTTTTCCGGTGAGTTTGTGGAACTCAAGTGAGTTCTCTAGGGATTTCTCAGTGATTCTATAAGACCTACATACCAGCTATACAATGTATGTTTCCTGTGAAAATTCTGCATATATTAAGAATTTTACTGTACTTCTTATTCCGCTGCATTCCTGGAAAGGGTCTACCTCGTTCTGGCAAGCCTCCATGGACTAACGGCCTTGGGAAATGTGCATAAAAATGCATTACTGTGGGCTTTATGCTGCAATATGTAAGACTGTTTTTACTTCTCTTTTTGAGAATTCACAAGGCAATCTATTTCCAGAGGTCTCACAGTGTTCATTTACTGCAGGGTTTTGTAATAGCAAGCTAAATCTGCTGGCATTTTGAGAACCGAAAAAAAAAAGGGTCTTGAAGAGACAAAGGAGGGGAAAAAGAAAGAGAAAATAAAAGAAAGCACACAGTACTAAGAAATAACATGATATTGTTCTCTCTCTACAGTCAGTTACGACTTTTGTTTTGAAAACGTATTTGTTTCAATTTAGTTAATATGTTAGTGCATGGTTTAGCATGGTAGGAACTTTCTGTTCCTCCCTGAGAAGCTCTAGTGGGCGTCAGGTAGGGACCCAGACAGTGCAAACACACACCCTCAAGTTCGCTCGCTCCCTCGGCCCACAACTGTGACTCTCAGCTCCCCTTTCTCACCCACCACTTCCCACCTGATTGTAAAGAACTCTTCCTCCAGCGCGTCCTGTCAGTGCATGAGTGCCATCCGACTGCAGCCTGAGACTCACTGCTGCTGCTCACCACCCAAAGGGATCTACTGGGCACGGAAACTTTATCAAAGCATTTGCAATATTCGAAAGTTTTTTTCCTAAATGCATATCACTTGTCTACTATCATAAAACAAACAGTCACCTTAACTTGAAGGATCATAAATTGGTAACTATCTGTACTTCACTTGTGCTAAGTTCTGCATTACATAGGAAAGTCCCACCAAAGATGATCACACTAATCCCTGGGACACATAAATACATTGCATGGAAAAACAGACACACTCACATTAACTGTATCTTTGTCAATCCATCCATCCCTCTGTGCGCCTATTCATACATTTAATTTTCAAAAGGGTATTGGGTGCCTCCTTTGATATCCTATTTAAATATCCAAATGTCCAAAGATTTGCATTTTATGCAGTCTAAAATGCATATGATGAGTTAGTTTCGCATTATCAAGCACATTTTATAGACTTAAAACAAGTCAGCATTTTGTGCCTTGAAAGAAATTTTTGTTAGATTCTCCAAGTCAACAGTCCAACTTCTAGTTTTTTTCTACAATGAATTATCAAGTGTCTGCAAAGACCCAGTCTCTTCTCTGGGCACTGCTGATAGAGTAGGACCACAGACAGCCACAGGGAAGAGAAAAGTCATATGGAAATACCTGTCCTTATGGGGCTCACAGTGAGCAGGCTGGGGGTGGGGGAGAGGGCAGGAGACACTGCGTCCTTGATGAAGGAAATACCCTGGATAAAGACAGCTCTCCTTGGGTGTTAGGAAAGGCAGGAAGTGTGGTGAAGAACAGGGGGTTCCTGAGCGGACTGTGACTTTAAGTAGTGTGCTGAGGCTTAGATAACTTGGTGAAATAACAGATCAACAACCAAAAACAGAGGACCAAATTGAAAGAATAGCTCAAGAAGATAGTTATAGATGAAGGAAATATGGCGGAAAAGCAAAGTCCCAGAATGGCTAGTAACACTTATTCTTTGAAATATTTATGGATTTATCCCATTTTAACTCATATGTAATGACAGTCTCCCCTCTTATGGAAGTGGGGAATAAGGCAACAAACAAACAAAACAAAACAACAGCAATAGAAACTCTCCTTCTTTGGGAAATTTACATTCCAATAAGGAGTCTGACTTTTTTTTTTTTCAAATTAGTCCATTCTCCTCCACTTGTCTTCTCTTTTAAATGAAGGGAAATAATTCTTTCCTACTTATCAAACAAAAAATGCCTTGCTAATCTCAAACAGTCATAGAGGTTAGTTAGGCAAGCATGATAAAGTTGTAAGCACCATTTTCATAGAAAAAATGTGGCTGGTGCGATGGTCACATTAAAATCCTATTTTAGTTTGCTTTCTATTAGAGTTTCACTTCCTTTACACATAGGACTTAACAATTGTAAGACTCCTCAGTTGGAACCAGAATGACATTGGGACCAAAACTGATTTTATGAAGATTACTTCCCAGAGTCAGCACGTAGTAAATGTAGTCAGTTTATTCAAACATTACACAGTTTCCAGAGTAACATATGCTGCACAGATAAAATAAATCATGGATTTAGGGAGAAGCTAAAGTGCTGTCAGCTGGGTTGTAAATGTTTCAACATAATAAACGGTATATGGAATAGAAATGGCTCCATAGTTGAAGATTTCAGTTTGTGATCAAGGGGAAAAGGATCTGATTTAGATAGGAAAGAAAACAGAGCATTGTGTTCAATTTTAACAGTAGAAATGCTCTAAAAGGAATAGCCTATGTTAGCATTGTCAGTGTGACAGATGGTTGGGATGTACATAATAAAGTCAAAAGATAGTTGGACAAGAAAGAGGACAGATCTGACAATTCACAAACCAGAATCTTGGGCTGCACAAACAAGAAACTATAATTGAACGTGTGCTAAGCTGGTGCATAGCTAATTCTTCACAGCTCAAGGCAACGGGGAGTGGGAGACAGACCGGAGTGTTCACAGGTTTGATCAGGAAAGAGGCGGATGAGAGATTCTAGGAATAAAAGCAGGACAGCAACACGCCACACCAACCTAGTTCAACAGCCTATTGGAGAAAATGCATTGAAACTAACCATTCTAAATACAGAGCTGTTGTCTTGAAAAATACAGGGCTAGTTCTTATCGCTGTTATGCTTTACCTGAAAAATACTGTCTTAAAGTTACACTAAAGTTTGTTATAGCCAGGAAGAAACCACATTTCATTAACTCTCTTTTCTAAAATAGACCTAGAAGCCATAGTGCCTCAAGTAGAATTAATTGTTCTTTTTGAAACAAAAATCAGAGTTAGTCTTTTACTGACCATTTGTGTAAACTGTAACTTTTATTATTGTATACTATATTAGTTGTATATAAACAAATTTTAAAAGTGTTAGATTTCTTTAGGATATGCATAATTTAATAAAGGACTCTCAGTTTTCCTTTAATAAGTGACATTATCCACTTATTGATGCTGTATAGGTTTTCTGCCTTGCTATTACAGGGACAGCATCAATTTTATGTTGAAAATACACGTTCTTCAATCTCGGTCAGTGCATGTGTAGCAGCAAATTCCTACATTAAAACACAGAAATAGGGGAGCGCAGTAGCTCTGTGGTTGAGGATTTCAGGAGAGTAAAGAGAGGTCCTGAAAGTCAGGCATCCGGTTTCAAGAACATGGTTACCATCAACCAAGTGAAGAGATCAAGTCGGCCCCTGGATGTCTGCAGTCTATACTCCACATGGCTGTGACATCCTGAGTCGTGAGTCTGTGACACTTTCCCTGTATTCTGTTAGTGAGCTTTTTGCCCATGGAACAATATACTGGAAATCTGCAAACTGAAAAGTTTAATTTTGGTTCAAGGATTTAGTTCATGGTAGACTGGTTTCAAGGCAGACCTTGCGCGGCAGGAGAGCACCAAGGAGGAAAACCACTTGACCAATAGTAGCCAGGAAGTAGAGAGAGAAGGGGATGAATGAGGACAAGAATGTATCCTCCCAGGGCGTGCCCCTGGTGGCCCACTTCCAACCAGGCCTACAAACTCATCGATGGGCTAATCCACTAATGAGTTCAGCGCCCTCATGATGCAATCCCTTTCCAAAATCCCCATGCCTGAACACACAAGACTTCTGAAGGGCATTTTAATTTTAAACCCTGAAAGCCTGTTTTAGATTCAAAAGGCTTATGTCCATTTCATTGTGCAAAATCCATTAAGTCCACCTCTGTGAGTTGCCAAAGTCTTACTGGCTCCAGCACAACTGAAAATTCAAAGGTTAAAGTTTTACTACATAGACAAAATTCCTTAGCAGAATGAAACGCACATGGCCTCCATATCCCAACAGCGTCTTCCCCACTGAACCCTCTCGAAATGACCTTTCCTGTCAGCAGATCTGAGTATGTTGGTCTTCTGAGCTCCAACCAGAACTGCCCATCAAGCTCTATTTACATCATTCCAGGGTGTCTCTAGCTGCCATCTCCAAATATCTCTAAACACCCACAAGCCAGTTCCAAAGGCTTTTGAACCACATGGTTAGATAGAGTCACAGCAGTGATCCCCCTACAGTGGTACTAATTTTCTTAGTTGCTTTCCTGCCACTGGAACAAAATACCCAACACTCACACCTATAAAGAAGAAGAGGTTTGCTTTGCCTCTTGTTTCATAAGCTTCTGTTTGTGGCCGGTTATCTCCACAGCAGGACTGGAATGGAGCGAGGGTACAGTAAAGAGAGAAAGTGCTCAAGCCACATCAGCCAAGAAGGAGAGAGAAGGGAGGAGCTGGGGGCCAGAATGCAGGCTTCCAGGTCACCTCACAACCCAGCCCTCTGTAAATTCATTGACGGGACAATGCACTGGAGAGGACTGTGAGCCCTTCACCTGCCAAAACTCTGCCACTGAACACAAGAGAGATCTGGAGTACATTTTGGATCAAAGCCATAGTGCCTATGTATTCACATAAAAATAAAGAAATAAAATTATTTCATGATACACCCCACCATAGAGAAAATAACCATTACGGATTCTGTTAAAAAATTAAACTTATCTGTGCATCACCTCGGCAAGATATTTTTCACTGATAGCTGAAACTAAGCAGGACACTGCTAGATGCTTTAATAATCTTTATTGCATCATATTTGTGAATATTATACTACATCATTGCCATCTGTAGTAATTCATAAATCACAGAGCAATAAAGTCTCCTAATAAATCTTGCACTCACTCTCTTCACACTATTGACCCCTTTTATTTGCTGATGCAAGAACTCTTCCATATGTTGATGTGGCATCTGTGATCTATGTATCATCATTCTCTATGTCTAACGTCGTTTTCTGTGAATCAGTATCCCTTCTTTGAAGACAGCGCTGCAGGGGGAGAGGTTCAGATCACACCAGAGGATGCGCGTGCCACAGGGGCCGCCAACGCTCCATCCTACGAGGTCATCTGCAGATGAGGGTGGGGGCCTTCTGCAGCTTTCGCTATTCGTGCGTCACTGTTTTATCTCTGGCCTGGTGGCTCCGCATCACTGCGCTGGCCGTCGTTCGCTGCAGGCCTGCCCTGCTACGCGACACTCTCTTTCCCCGCAGCCTCACGGTAGGTCCACTTCCACTCAGCAGCCCGTTGTGAAGGATTTCTTTGGCAGTCACAATAGTGACTTAGTTATTGTTGTCTGGGCTATTTCCAAAGGGCTTCCCGCAAAGGATTCTACTGCAGGATGGACATACACAGGGCCGACTGGACAGTGGGCAGGAGGCCGCTGGTGAAGAAGTGGTGTGCGCACCCAGGCCATCCGGGTGGGAGTTCTCGGGGAGACCCTGCGTGCATTGGTGCTGTTGCTTTGACCCGCCAGCCTCTCAGTATACAACTCCTGTTTCTTTCCCTGCTAGCACAGGCAGGGAAGTAACGGTATACTGCTGTTGAAGAAACAACCAGAACAACTTTCAACTGTCAATCACCAGTGCAAATTTTTGATTTCAAGCAAAGAGTCCCTGATGCGAATGGATGTAAGTCAACCTTCATCATTTAGAGATTCTCAGTCTAATGTGTTTGACGTGAAAATTCTTTAAACCACCAAATTCTATATGCTGCTTGCACTTATAAAATTTGCACTTCATTTTTTAACAAAATGCAGTTTTTAATCTTAAAATTTGACTTATTTTGAAATAACACAAAGCACCAATGATGAATGGAGTAAATACAAAAATTTTAGCAACATAGCAAAATAACAAATTTAGTATTATGTATGTTTTTGTGTGTTGTCTGACATGTTTAAATATGAAAACATTTTATAAAGGTTAAAATAGATATTGTTTCTGAATCATAAAGATTTCAAATCAAAAGCATATTGCATACTAGCATTTCAAATGATGGACTACTTTTAGCTAAAATAAGTTAAGAGAAATGGCTTTAACTTCTGCTAGAGAAATTGCTGTGAGAGTGTTGATCTCACAGGCACCAAATCCCACCTAATGTGCTTATATGATGAAGACACTTAACGCCATGAACAAAAAGGAAAAAAACCCACACAACAAAAATGAAAAAACCCAAGGTATGAAAGAGTATATTAGCTAGATAAAATAAGTTTAAAAAGCAAAAGAATATAGTAGAATGAAAGGCCTCTTCCCTCCAATCTCCCATTCCTGGTAGCAGGGTGGGAAAATCTTACGCTGAGCATTCCCTTTAAGATGAACATGCCATAACTTGAGATACCTTTTGGACCAGACCTTTGCTGACAATAAATCCTTGCCAACAGTAGCTTTTATCTAAGTTGAAAGCCCCTGTGTCGGGAATGGGCGGTCTGTTGATACTGGAGTGAAGAAGTAATGCTATGCCTCCATTATAGCCGTCAGTGGTAAAGTTTTAGGCATTGTGCCGTTTTCTTATTGTGCTCTAGTTTAGAGTCCTCCTATCCCTCAAAACAGGGCCTGATCCTCCAAAATTTTGATGTCGTTATATTTTCTCTTCAGATTCACTAAAACAGTGATTTCAATCACCGTTAGAGCAATTGTTTTGTCTTCCTAGAGAAACAAAGCACACCTAAAATAAAAATACTCATTTATCACCTTATTGCTTAGGTCTTAATCATATTATGAGTATAGAACAAGTGCATTTCAAAAGCACATAGACATGTAAAAATAGCGCATTGACTTCTTACTCTTTTCTCAGTTTGAAAAAAATCATATTGATATAACTTTCTCACAAAACTGAGCAGAATAATAAACATGCTGTTTCTTACTTATAAAATTTCCACTTCTATTTTTCCTACTTTATTGATTCCATTGCTAGGTTTTTACAAATGAAACTCTAGAAATACTTTTACAGGACCTGTCCAGTCTGCTTCTGTGGTTCTCACTTGATTTCAACACGAGTTGTTTCAACCCTCATAGCTGTTTTTCAGCACTAGCTGTTCCTTCCCATCGATGGATTAGGAAAATGATCTGGTTTTGCTTTTTAAAATGGCTACACGGAAATCATGGAAAAGCAACTTCCCTTTGCCTTCTTTACTTTGTGCAAAGTTAGTGCCAGTGTGTGTGTGTGTGTGTGTGCAGATGAGCACACACACACACACACACACACACACACACACACTCACGCTTCTTTAGTGCATGCAACCTGAATTTTGCATTCACCAGTCCACTAGATTTGTTTTATACTAGCAATGCACTTCTGATTGCAGCCTTAATCATACTTTCCCTCTTTTTTTAATTTCTCCTTTTTTTTTCTCTAAGCCTTTGCAATCTTTTAGCTTCCAAAGGTTTTTCTCAATTTAACTTTCACCTCAGAGCACTGTCTTGGCTTTCCTTTGACCTGTTGTGCCCTTTTCCCTAGAAGCCTATGCTGTGTTAATATGACAAATGTCTGTGTTTGCTAAGACCCTTTCACCTCTCTTCTTCCTGTAGAGTCTACTCCTGAAGTGTCATTCATTTCCAAGTACTTCTCCATGGACTCCGTGCAAGGTGCTTTGGGGGCTACCTCTTTCTCTGACTACTATTCTTTAGTCTGCATAAGTTAGCTTCCAGCTTCCTGATGGGCATAGAAGTTTGAGATCTTAGCAGTACTTAAGACTTTACCTTCCAGTAAGCATCTTTAAATTGTCAAATATGAATATTGCCTTTAAAATAATATTTAATAATGGCGATTTCTGTAGTGCTCTCTTTGCCTCGGCTGAGTGGAATACTTTTCCCTCTGTACTCTCTTCTAGTGCAATTATTAATACTCACTAGCATTTTACTCCAGGATCTCCTTCTCTCCAGTTGATGGATTTCTGCATTTGCCATCAGTTATAACCTATTTCTGATCATTCCTACAACTTTCTCTTCAAACTAAAAATAATTCAAGGTATTTCAAACTTTATTCTTGATACCGCTAATGAATATGGAACAAACATCTGTCATGTTAAAAGAATCAAAGTCCTCTGAGTCTCATTTCACAACAGACAGTCACTGTCCCCAACACCTCCAGCCCAGCGAAGGCTGCCAGGGTCTGCAATGATTCTAGCTCCCAGTCACATCCACAGCAGATTCACGTTTTATTCATTGCACCTTAAGTGACTGCTTTAACCGAGCTTCTTTTCCCTTTTGTTTTCATGCTGTACCATTTCCTGAGAGCTAACCTCATGTATGTAAAATTAAGCATGTCACTCCCATTGATACATCTGGGTGGCCCTCCAGTGCCTGTATATTTTAATCTCAATCTTTACTAGCATGCAATGTAAACCAAAGGATTTTGACATATTCTTTTTGTGATCAAGTTTATGTTACAGGTTTAAAGAGCTTTTGACCCTTCCTGTGTGTGTAGTGAGCTGGCAATTTCCAAGAACCCCCATTCTGTTCCTTTTTTGAGGGTGCCTTTTTTCTTCTCTGCCAGACAATATGCAACTGACCCTCTCGGGCCCATTTCCAATCTCCTTTGGTGCGCCCTGCTGCATGCATTTCTTTTTCTAGCTATCCACATTACTTGGAAGTTATGATGTGCCATGAATGTCTATTAACAATTTACATGCCTGCTTATAAATGAGCTTCTGCAGGGCAGAGAACGTCTAATTCGTCTTCAAGTCCCAGTATTTCACACACTGCCTAGTCCTGGCATTCATATATATTTATGGAATCAAATAAAATTCTCTAAGCTTTTAAATATCTGAGCAGAGCCTATCTTACTGAAGTAAACAATGCTTACAAATTAGTAGTTAGCCAGGCATGGTGGCACATGCAACTAGGGCTGGGAGTTTGACTCAGTGGCTCAAGCGCCTGTCTAGCAGGTGCAAGGTTGTGAGTTCAAGCCCCAGTGCCACAAAAACAAAACAAAACAAAACAAAAACAAATTAGTAGTTAATTATAGATAAGTATTATGTAACTATATTATTTTAGATCTGCCTTGCTATGTTTCTACCTACATGTTCACATAGAACAGGAAGACATCCAGGTTGTAGATGCCCTGGTAGAGAACATTTTCTATGATAAAAGTGAGAATGCAGACCTGACTAATTGAATCACATGTTTTAGTTTCAGTGTAAACAAATGCAATTTCACCTTGGAAAGAGAAGTAAGGAAAGCTTATTCGTTTTTATTCTTCACAAGAAGGAGAAAACAACTGTCTTTTGAAAACCAAGGAATAGAAATATGAATGCATGTCATGTGATTTATGGTAGCCTAATTTGAAAAAGAAATGACAAAATATTTTTAAATACATAATGCGAACTAGCAGAATCCTGAGATAATAGTCATGAGTACTCATCACAGTTTTATCGAATGGTTCTTTGTCATCAGCTTCTGTCCATGTTGCAGACATGTCTGAGGGAGAAAAGTATCCAACAAACAAAAATGAAGAATAGATTTGCTGCTGGTCAAATAAAGAAGTTCTATTTCAAAAACTGGGAGGATCTTTCTGGGGACTGAAGCAACTGTACACTTTCTGGCCTTCACTGCCCTCCTCTTAAAAAAATTTAAAAAAAAAGCTGGAAGTTATCTGTAGGAGAAAAGACTGTTCTTGGCATTTTTTTTCTTTTGAAGTTATGTTTGAGGTATTTTTTCTCAGTTTTTATTTCTGAAGAAAAAGAGATATCAGGTACCCATAACACATAATTTTTCTTTTACTTATTTTTGCTACAAGTTATTTCTTGAAATAGCTTGATGGTGTAGATATCATATTAAGAGTATGTTAAATTAATCATTCACATACTAAAAATTTGAAGATCTATATAAGCAGCCTGCTGACCTTTTCTCTTTTTAAGTATTGTTAATATCTGCTTATAAAGTTTTGCAGAAGTTGAGGCTATGCTGGTTCATTTTCTCTCAAAAAAAAAAAAAAAAGAAAAAGAATCGCTAAATTTACACATAAAATTAACTACACTAGAAGTAGGGTTTGTAAAAAGAAGGAGTGTGTGTCCAGAGATAAGGCACACACAGGTTGGAAGAAGACTATTTAGTGACCACTTAGAAATGAAGAGCAGGATAAACACATTTTTCTTAATTTTAACATATTTTTGAGTGTTCATACAAAGTGCCATTCTCAATATCATCCAAGGAAAACCCTGGGGGTTTTGAAACAGTTTGTACTTTCATTGTTCAATTGTTTGATCATTTGTTTCATGCCTATATCTTGTAATCTGAACAGCTACTTTGAAGATAACAATAAGCAATATATTAACCAGTGTTAATCCCCTATTATTTTTTTAAAATTCTGTATCATCCTTTTTATTCTTTTTTAAAAAAAATTAAAATAAAATAAAATTGCAATGATACAATTTTGCAAATCATAACCTATCCAGATGAGAAGAAAAGTCAAATAACTTAATTAAAAAATACAAAATATTGTATTGTGACTTTACCATCACTGGAACAAAATACCCAATACCTCTTAATTAAAGGAGGAGAGGTTTGTGTTACGGTTTATATCTTAATGCACCACCAAAGCCTCCTGCACTCACAGGAGAGGCTTTTAGGTGATCAGATCTTGGAGGTGTGATACTCACCAGTGGATTGGTCTGCTGATGACTTTATAGTTAATCGCCATTTGAGGGATATGGTAGGAGTCAGTGGGGATGGAGGAGGCGTAATCTGAAAGGGACCATTTTCCTCTCCCCTCCCTTGATCTCCCTCTGCTTCATGCCTGCCAGCTATGAGCTGTTCATGCTTCACTGCCTTGGGGTCAGCTGATGGTAGACTGAAACCTATGCAAACTGTAGGTCAAATTAAACCACTTTTCCATAGAGTTGTGGATATTATGGTTTAGTTATTTCTAAAATTTGGCTCACATTGCAGAGAGTTCAGTCCATGGTTGCTGGTTCCCAGGCAGAAACAAGCATGGTGAAGGCATGGGTGGAGAGGAGCTGTTCTCCAGGGCAGCCAGGAAGCAGAGAGAGGGTGGAGAAGCTGGGGACAAGTGTACGTCCTTACACAGCACGTCTCAGTGATTCACCCCAGTCTACGCGCCACTTCCCAGAAGCACATTCAGTTAAGAAGTCATCAATACACAAATCCATTGATAAGTGCAGTGCCCTCACGACGCAGTCACCTTCTGAAAGGTCTGTCTCTACTCACGCGGGTATTTTACAAGTACGCTGTAGCAAACACATTACACATTTCTCATTGATGTATTTTCACTATACAACCATCAATTTACTAAAATTAGGTTTTCTTTTTCATGAAGTGAAAGGAAAATGACCACATTTTAATTATCTCATGTATTATTGAAACCCTAATGTTAGGGAAATGTAAAAATAGAAATATGTATAATTGCTACAAATTATTTTTCAATAATTTGAAAAAATTATTTATCTCTTTGACTCCTACATAATTATTTAGTGAAGCACACACCAACTTATGCTGAAAGTCAAGAGACAGAGACATATTCATACTGCCAGTCAGGATGGAAATAAAGAAAAATTGTGGAAAAGCAATGATTCATATTCAGAAATGTTAAAACACAAGCATCTGTTACAATTAAATTAACTTAGATAAAAGTGTGCTTTTAGAATTTGGAGTTTTGATCAAAATAGTAGCTTGATTTTTGCAGTTCTAGGAAAAATGAATTACATTTAATATTTTCAATTGATTGTTACTGAATATCTGAAGTCTTTCCAATATGATGATAGTATTTGCTCTGATAGTTTATACTATGGGTCAACGAAATTTTATGATGAATACCTATGGAAGTGTACTACTTCAAATCTTAGCAATTTTCAAGTATCCCAATGCAAAGTGTTTATTTATTTTTTGTTTTGTGTTTGAAGAAACTTGGATTCATATTATCTTTTGTGAAAATGAGACACTTCAATAAATGACATGTAAATAAGAGATGTACTGAAAAATGAAATTCTGTTTGTACAGCATTGAATAAACCGAGGGAACTAATGACTTCCCAGAACATGTTAGCTAGATTTCAAATAGCATTCTCTAAAAAGTGGTTGAAGAAATAACAGAAATGTTAATTTCCTAACATTGTCTTCATTCTTGTAATGGTATTGCACTAACTCTCTGACTCATTAACAATGAAACTACTGTAAAGTATGTTTCTTAGAAATGGTAAGGAATATTGATTTGCAAGTCTTTTTCTAAACTTCTCCTTTGGCTCATTGTTATAATTGCTACCATTTCATCTTTTCTGTAAAACTTTTCTTGCTAGGCCAAACATTTTCCTTTCTAACTGTGTTTAATTATATCTGTGTTGTAAACGGAGTCCTATGCTGTACCCTGGAGCTTGCCAGACCCAAGTCTCAGAGTATATGTTAGTGAATGACTAAAATTGTGCAGGAGAATCTTACGAATTATAGGAGAAAACAGAGTTACATGACCACATGAAAATGTGCAATGTCATAATTTGTGATAACTTCAATAAAAGCAAACTTCTATGATTATCTGAGGGACTTGTCTTTCTTTGGGAAAAATAGAATAGAATTTGTTTTGTCATATTATCTTGTGATGTTTCAAATAGGCCTTTTCATTTTTCAAGAAGAAGCCATTCATGCAACAATCATTGGAATGGCATTTCAATAAATTTATAACAATTAATGTTTAACTTTTGAATAGTAAAACTATACATTTACACTAACAAATAAAACCACACTGAATGACACCATTTCTTAGAAAAACTTCTAATGATGTAAAGTTTAGCATTAATCATCATGAACACATATAAAAGAGTTTCTATGGTGCTTATATCAAAATGAGTTATCATCAGTATTGTGCAGAAAGATTAAGTAGGGATTTTGCCTCTGTAGTGGATGGATAGCAGAGTAACCAAAATACTCAAAATCTTCTTGCATTTGTATCTAGTGCTCTTTGTCTGATATTTCCATTCACAGCCATTACTTCTCTCTACTCAATTGGACTTAAAATATTATCTGCAACAAAATACTTTCACTGTTATCTTTCTCATTGATGAGACAAGATAGCCAAGATCCAAATATTATCTGCAACAAAATACTTTCACTGTTATCTTTCTCATTGATGAGACAAGATAGCCAAGATCCAAAGTTAAATCAGGAAAAGTTTATTTCAGTTCATGATTTATAGAGGTTTCAGGCACAGCTCACGTGGTCAGGAGTCCAACTCCCCAGTAGCGCCCTCCCAAACGTGGCCTTCACCGGTGGCATTTCTATAGCCCTTCTGGTCTCCTGAGCCCTACCAGAGTCTCCCTCCACACAAAGCCTCCGGCGTTCCAGGGCTGCCTTTTCAACCAGCACCTCCAAACCTTTCCAAACTCTTCCCGAACCATTTCCAGAGGGTCCTGAACCCAGTTGTAAGCTACAGCCTCAGCAATGACCCACTCCTGGTACCCAATTCTGTCTTAGTTAATTTTCTCCTTGCTGAGAGAAAAAGAGTTTGTGGGTCTCCTGCTTTTAAAGATAACCTCTGTTTTAGTTTTATTTTGGAACTCACCCAAACCCATATTCTAGAATAATTAAGCAGAATGGAGACCACAGAACTCCAGGGTCATGGCAGGGCTATGCCTGTCCTGTGGCTGGTGTCTCTTCCATGTAATGAGTCTTTCCTGATTGACTCTTCAGAGAGACATGTTCTATTCATGGGAAGTCTCCAATTCTAGCATAAACCCAAGAGAGGAAAGTAATTCATGTGCTCTCTGAGTTTCTCTTATTTTGAGAACAACATGCCAATAAATGCAACTCTGGTCTGTGACACTTTTTGAAAATGGCACAATTTTTCGACTAGGTGTGCTGTGCAAACAGAGAAAGTCTTACATTTTATCTGGTGATTTGGGGTGTGCTTGAGATCACCTGTTACATGAGACAAAGTCAGGGATGCTTTACACCTCTAGGCTCACAGCCTAAAGTGGGGTCAGCTGGACAGAACCATCCTGTCCTCTATTTTGTTAATGCTGAAATTAATTTGGAGAGTTTGTGCCAGGGATTCTGATGAGGTGATAATAACTGCTTTCTCTTTGTGCCTCAAACATATGAAAATATAGTAAGACTCAATTATTAAGAAAAGAAATCAGCCAATTCTCTGTATAATTTTAATCTGATTACTTTCCTCTGGCACCCAGGTTTTGTTTGTTTGTTTATTTATGTATTTATTTATTGCTATTGAGTTGAATGATTTCTTCACATATTTTGCTATTATTTTCTTATCAGGGATACAGTTTGAAAATACATTCTTCCATTTTATAATTTGCCTTTTTCTTTTTTTTTGTGCCTTCTTTGTTGTGTGGTAGCTTTGTAGTTTGGTGTAATCTCAATTGCTTATTTTTGCTCCTTCATTCATGCTTCTGTTGTCATATCATAATTTAATGAAAGATTAGTGTCTAAGAGCATCTCTCATCTTTTTTTAAAATCAGTTTTAGGATTTCAGGTCTTACGTTTAAGTCTTCAACTCACTTTTAGTTGTTCTTTCATGTACAGTGTGAGATAAAATCCTATTTCGTTCTTTTATATGCACAAGTCCAGTTTCCCCAGGATGGCTTCAAAATGCACCCAGGGAGGCTAATTGTGCAGTCAGTTTTCAGGCCATGCCTACACTTTGCATATCCAAATCAGATATAACAGCCACAGAATCACTGGTGAGAAGGGAATTAGGCAGGCTGGACAAGAATACAATTCAGTAGTGTATGTGGAAGCTTGAAGATTAGCGGATTTTCTCCTTTTCCTCCAGCTCTGGGTGTCTTCAGTGACTTGCTTGTTTTCCTAGGGATGGGAGAGAGATTCTAACAGAAATGAACTTTCCTCCAACCAAATGTGACCGAAGCAGAAGTGAGATTCAGGCAGAAGCTGACAATAGAAGTGCAGGGAATCTGAGTTTATCTGCTATTAAGTTTTGTTTCAAATTGTTAATTTTTTTTACACTAAAAAGTCTGTAATTTATTTAAACTTCTTTAGTGGTGCCTACAAAACAGTGGAATAATTTTATAAATGTGGCTTGTGTTGGTCACAAGTGATTAAGAGCATGAGGCTGAACCTAAAATGGTTCTGTTTTCACTACCTCTGGCTGGAGCCCATCACGGCTTCAATCACGTAAATGGAAGTCTTTATTTGACAATCTTCCAAGTAATTTTTCTTAGTTATACATGAAACAAGTTAAGACTTACTTTCAGTCTTCAAATTTGTTTCTAGTGGCCTATGTCATTCTTTTTTTAAAATAAAAAAAAGAAAAATGACGATACAGAATTGAAAAACAAAATAAGAGATTAACATGGTTAATATATTGTGTATCATTAGCTTCAAAGTACAAGTTACAGGCTTTGAAAATGATCAAACAATCAAGCAATGAAAATGCAAAGTGTTCTTTTTGATGAACTAACAGAGATTAGTAATACAACTATCTATTTTGTATATATATATATATAATTTTATAATAAAAGAAATTTTTCATTTTATGAGATTAAATAGCATGCATACATCTTGGGACATTTGCAGAAATATGAAGACTATTCATTCATTGACTCAAACATGAAATGAATTCCAGAGAATGTTTTTAGAATTGGATCTGGAAAGGCTGTGTGCATTACATAACAATTGGAATGTTCAGCAACCCTGCAAACCAGAACCAAAAACTGAGTAATCCTTATTACTTTTAGAAAAACCAAAACAAAATTTAAGCACAACACAAACTGAAGAAAAGGGAAATGTTAACAAACTACTATTCTACCATAGATAACATATAAATCTCATAACGGTTTTATCATACAACAATTTTGCTTAAGGTATACAAGACTTTTAACACAGTTTTGACCTATGTTTGTGTGTTTCTATGACACTAAAACACTGATTAAAGTGTTGCTTTATTGAGAATCATTGAATAAATTCAACTGTTATGAAAAATTCAAAATAATTTCTAGTATGTTAAAAAATTAAAGCAGATATTTGTCATTCCATGAGTTTTTTAAAAAATCTTTCCGTGAGTTTTAGAAACAATAAAACTGTAAAGCAAATCATCAAGTAGCATCACTGAATTGTTTCCACTTGGCAAAGAAATCAGGAAATGAGGTGAAACCCACTGGAGCCACACACCACTAATCTATAAATTGAATTTTCCAGTTAAAAGAGATTCAAATCCCAAATTAACTTAAACGTGGGAGCAGATGTTGCTTGTTTTGTACTTCTCAGCAGCTGGGGGTCTCCAGAAACGCGTGCAAACAGCACAGCGGAAGCATCGCGACGCTGGTCCGGCACAGGGCGGCGGTCACTTTAGCTCTGGTGTCCTAAGCAGCTCTGACACACAGCGCCGCTGCCGCCTGCGGCACTGTCTGGGCTCGTGGGAGTGGATTAAAAGGTAAATGGACAACACTCACACGAAAGCCATTCGATATTTAAAACAGTTCAAGCAAACTTGGAATCAGTATGTGCACGGAACTGCAGAGATGGGGTATGTGTGGGTTAAAAACAATGTCGGTTTTAGAGTATACTTAGCAGGAAGCAGTTTTCTGCTTTTCGAAGAATGCATAAAATTTGATCAAGAAAACTTTATCTCCCTGAAATGCTTATCTTAAATTTAAAAACATAAAGAAAGAACAGACAGTCACTTCAGTCATCTGAATTAGTAAAAACGTTCATTTGACTCTAAGTCTCACATGACGGATTCTTCAAACAGCATTTCCAGGTAGTGGAAAGACAACAGGACTTTCGGATTCTTGGGAACATATGTTTGTTATTAAAATATAGAACAGTATGAATACTTCTGCTTATGTCTTCTCATTTCTATAAAAAAAAACCCCACATATATAAGATTCAGGAAAACAGCACCAACGACCATTTTCTGTTCTTAGGAGAAGCCAATATGTATTCACTTAATTTTATAGAAGAGTCAGACAATTTAAAACCATGCTTCCTCCTTTGCTTTGAAACTAAAAGAAAGTTGAATTCAGTTTGCCAAAAGGTTACTTTTTCTAAAAATATCAGAAAAAGTTTGCTGATTAAGCCTCATAATGACTGTTCTGTAGGACACATATTAAAATGCATAGCAGTAATAAAATGACTGGAAAATTAGGATTTTAAAAGATGGTAAATATATATCAATATTGTATAGCAGCAGTCATTTATCAACTTAGCGGGGAATTAGAGATTTAAGTATTGAAAAAATAAAAAATGTATTTTATTTTCTTAAGCAATCATGATTTTAAATTATTTTTATTGAGGTGGAATACGTACGTTATAAAATCAGCCATTTTGAAATTCGGGCACATTTAGTTTATTCAAAGTGTTATATTTATCAAACTCTAAAAAAAAGTTGCTATATTTATCAAACTCTTTAAAAAAGATTCATTGTGTCCAAAGAATATTCTACACATTAATCACCTAAGAATTAGCCTTCTTAAACTCATCAGCCACTGGGATATAGAGAAATGGTGACAATATGTACAATATTCAGAGAGAGAAATTCCCATGCATTTGTGAAATATCATAGGGACCCTTGGTAGGGCAATTCTTCTGCTCACATCATTATCCATTTGTGTGTGCCTATAGTGGCTACATTGATTTCTTCATTTGCATTATATTTGAAAACAACTGTATGTGAGAAACAGCCAAATGTAATTCCCTCCCTAAAGCACAAGAGCAAACATTTGTTCCTCTCCTTCCATCTCACTTGCTGGCGTCACACACAAGCTTGGAAAATTGTGCCCACCAAGGCTTCCCGAGGGTGGAGCCCTTGGAGGGTGCACAGCAGGAGTCGCTGGAGAAGAGATGGTGAACTCCTCAGGGAGGAGGGCTCAGACTGCCAACCCAGACCCATGCACCGCAAAGTACCAACACGCAAGTGAACTGAATAATGGTGTCTTTGTTTAGAATAAACAACTCATACATCAACAGCTTTTGTCTGGAAAGAAAAATAAGCTTGCCATAGGCTTGCCGCCACTGCCCTAGAGTGTGAGAAGAGAGCATAACCTTTCTCATACCTTAACATTTCTATTTGAGGTACATATTTTGTAGTGTATTTATTTAGTTAGTTATTTTTAAAAAAAATCCAGAACAGTAATATTATAGGTTTACAAAGCAAGATGATAGGAATTTGACCATGTTTGCAATATTGCATATTGTTACCTTCAAAAGGGTTTTTTAGATTAACAGACATAGACATGCAAAATTTATGTAAACATGTGAGTATCAACTGTTTCTTTTCAATAACCAATACATTCAGAAGTATAGTCACTTTAACCATCCTATGCATACAGATATACAAATTTATGACTAAGGAAAAAAATTTGAAAGCACCAGCAAAATTAAAACTTCATCTACAAAGAAAAACAATTTATTTTTTTAAAGATTTCAAGACCTGTTTTTTTTTCAAGCAGAAAAAAATGAAATTCAAAAAGCAAAATTGGGTCCAAATATCAAATAATAGGCATTTCTTTTTCTTTTTCTCTAACTGACCCAGGTAATTTTTATATATACATAGGTTTTATTTGAGTTCTTCAAACCCGTGCAACAATATGATAGTCACGTATATGTGACTTATTCAGTTCACTGAGAAGCATATACTCAGCACTCATCCATTTGAGGGCAAAAACGTCTAATCTGTTGTTCTTTATAGCTGAGTAGTATTCCATTACGTAGAAATACCACAATTTTTTAATCCATTCCTCAGTCGAGGGGCATTTAGGCTGCTTCCACAATCTAGCAATTATGAATTGGGCAGTAATGAACATCGATGAACATATATCATTGTGATGAAATATTTTTAGTTCTTTAGGGAAGATACCCAGAAGGGGAATAGCTGGGTCTTTAGGGAAGATACCCAGAAGGGGAATAGCTGGGTCAAATGGGACCTCCAATCCTAGCTTTTTGAGGAATCTCCAAACTGATTTCCACAGAGGCTGCACCAGCCTGCATTCCCACCAACAGTGGAGAAGAGTTCCTTTTGGCCCACAGCCCCTCCAGCATTTGTCATTGGTTGACTTCATAATACCAGCCATTCTTTCTGGGGCCAGGTGGAATCTGAGTGATACTTTCATTTGCATCTCTCCAATAGCCAATGCTGTTGAACATTTTTCACGTATTTATTTGCTGTTTGTACTTCTTCATCTGAGAAGTGTATGTTCATCTCAGATGCCCATTTATGAATTGGGTCTTCAAATCTTGGAGGACTGATTTTTTAAAGTTCTTTATATGTTTTGGATATTAATCACTTATCTGAGGGACAGCTGGCAAACAATTTCTCCCATATTGAGGGTAGTCTTCTCACACTGTTGGTGGTTTCTCTTGCTGTGCAAAAACTTTTCAGTATGATGAGATCCCATTTACTAATTCTTTGCATCAATTCCTGTGCAGTCTGGCTTTTATTCATAAAGTCTTTGCCTACACCATTGTCTTCAAGAGTCTTTCCTAATTCATCTTCCAGCATATTTACTGTTTCTGTTTTAATGTTGAGATCTGTAATCTTTTTAGATTTTAACTTTAGGCTGGGGATTTAGCTCAGTGGCTAAGGTGCTTGCCTGGTAAGTGCAAGGTAATGGTTCAATCCCCAGTACCACAAAAAAAAAAAAAAAAAAAAAAGTTGGGACTAGATTTTAACTTAGTACATAGTGGAAGATATGGGTCTAATCTTAGTCTTTGACATGTGGAAAGCCAGTTTTTCCAACACCGTTTATTAAAAAAGGTTATCTTTTGTCCAATGAATGTATTTAGCACCTTTATCAAAAATAAGATAGCTTAGTGTGTCTGGAATTGTTTCTGGATCTTCTAATCTATTCCACAGATCCTTGGGTCTGTTTTTTTGTCAATACCACACTGTTTTTATTATGATAGCTTCATAGTAATGTTTCAGGTCAGGAATTGTGATGCCCCCTGTCTTGTGTTTGTTGCCGAGGATCACCCTTGCTATTCTAGGTCTTTTCTTGTTCCAAATGAATTTTAGAAGTGTTTTCTCTCAAAGATAATTGGGAAGGGAATAGGCAGAAAGAGAAAAGGGAAGAGGAAAAGATATAAACCTGTATATATGTATATGTAAGATAACTAAAAAGAACACTGCTGAATGTATTCGTTATTGAGAAAGAACAATTAATACTCATATGATTAGATCAATCTTGCATATCTATATCTGTTAATGTAAGAAACCGTTTTAAAGATAACGAAGTGCAATATTACAACCATTGTCAAGCTTCTATCTTCTGGTTTTGTAAACCTGCAATGTTGTGTATTTACTCTAGTCATTTGTTTGTCTCTTTTGCTTGTTGTTTTTACTATATATGTTGTCTTTTTGTTTTGTTTTGTTTTTCTTCACTTAAATAAAAAAAAGAAGTGTTTTCTCTAATTCTGTAAGATATGTTATTGGGATTTTGATTGGGATTGCATTAAATCTGTATAACAGTTTTGGAAGTATGGCCATTTTAACTATTTTGATTCTTCCTACCCAAGAGCATGGGCTATCTCTCCATCTTCTAATATCCTCCTCAATCTCCTTTCTTAGAGTACTATAGTTTTCAGTATAGAGGTCTTTTACATCTTTCATTAAATTGATTCCTAAATATTTCATTTATTAAGATGCTATTGTAAAAGGTATTGTTTTCTTAATTTCTCTCTCTGTGTGATTGTTATTCATGTACAAAAATGCTATTGATATTTTGGGTATTGACCTTGTAACCAGGTGCATTGCTAAATCTACTTATTAAATCTAGAAGTCTTTTGGTGGAATTTTTGGGATCTTCTAGGTAGAGTATCATGTCATCCGCAAATAATGCTAGTTTACCTTCTTCCTTTTCTATATTTATTCCTTTTATTTCTTTCTCTTGTCTAATTGCTCTGGCTGAAGTTTCCAGAACTATGTTGAATAAGAGTGGAGAGAGTGGACATCCTTGTCTTGTTCCTGATTTTAGAGTGAAAGCTTTCAGTTTTTGTCCATTTAGTATGATATTAGCTATCGGTTTGTCATAGATAGCTTTTATCAGATTAAGGTAAAGACTATCTATTCCAATTTTCTGTAGAGTTTTTATCATAAATGGGTGCTTGGCTTATCGAAAGCTTTTTCTGCATCTACTGAAATAATCATATGATTTTTATCTTTGACTCTGTTAATATGATGTATTACATTTATGGATTTATGTATGTTGAACCATCCCTGCATCCCTGGGATGAATCCTACTTGATCATGGTGTACAATCTTTTTGATGATTTGCTGCAGTCTATTTGCCAATATCTTATTAAGAATTTTTGCATCAATGTTCATTAGGAAGATTGGCCTGTAATTTTCTTTCTTAGTTGGATCCTTCTCTGGTTTTGGAATGAGAGTACTGCTTGCTTCCAAAAATGAATTTGGGAGTGTTACTTCCCTTTCAATTTCATTAAAGAGTTTGAGAAGTAGTGGTGTTAGATTTTCACTAAATTTCTTGTAGACTTCAACAGTAAATCCATCAGGGCCAGGGCTCTTCTTCATTGATAATTTTTTAATTACATCTTTAATTTCACTTACTGATATTGGGTTTTTAAGGATTTTTATATCATTCTGATTGAGCTTTGGTAATTAATATGTATCTAAGAATCTGTCTATTTCTTCTATATTTTCCATCTTATTAGAATGCAAGTTCTCAAAGTAAGTATAAATAATTTTCTGGATTTCAG
Organism: Dasyprocta punctata; assembly: GCA_004363535.1. Classification (NCBI taxonomy): domain Eukaryota; kingdom Metazoa; phylum Chordata; class Mammalia; order Rodentia; family Dasyproctidae; genus Dasyprocta; species Dasyprocta punctata. Next base: position 66,107 of record RJWM01005227.1, on the reverse strand, counting down.
CTGGATCTGTTATGATTTCACCCTTTTCTTTCCTAATTGCATGAATTTGAGTCTTTTCTTTCCTTTTTTTGATAAGGTTGGCCAAGAGTTTATCAATTTTATTTAATCCTCCAAAGAACCAAGGCTTCAATTCATTGATTCTTTGTATTGTTTTTTTAGTCTCCAGTGTGTTAATTTCTGCTCTGATCCTTATAATTTCCTCCCTTGTATGAGCCTTTAGTTTAGTCTGCACTTCTTTTTCTAGAAGTTTGAGATTCAACATTAAGTTATTAATATGAGCTTGTTCTGTTTTCCTGATATGGGTACTTACTGCTATAAATTTCTCCCTTAAAACTGATTTAATTGTGTCCCACAAGTTCCAGTATGTTGTATTGTTATTGTCATTCAACTGTAAAAACTGTCTAATTTCTTCTTTAATTTCATCTGTGACCCATTGATTGTTCAGTAGTGTGCTATTTAATTTCCATATGTTAATAAAGTTCTTGTAGTTACCTTTAGCATGGATTTCCAATTTCAGTGCACTGTGGTCTGATAGTGTGCATGGGATAATTTCAATTACTTTACATTTGCTTAAGCCTGTTCTATGAACCAGTATATGGTCTATTTTGGAGAATGTCCCATGTGCGACTGAAAAAAAATGTGTGTTCTGTTGTTGTAGGGTGGAAGACTCTATAGATGTCTACTAAGTCCATTTGCTCAAAAGTTTGATTTAATTCTAATACTTCTTTTTTGATTTTTTGTGTAGTTGATCTGTCTTTTTGTGACAGCAGGATATTGAGGTCTCCCAAAACAATTGTATTAAAGCTTATTTGATTTTGCATGTTCATTAATAATTGTCTTCTATAACTGGGTGCACTAGTATTTGTTGCATATATAATTATGACTGTTATCTCTTCCTCTTGGATTGTTCCCTTTACCATGATATAATGACCTTCTTCATCTCTCTTAGTCAGTCTTGGCTTAAAATTAACTTTATCTGCAAATAGAATAGCTACCCCTACTTTTTTCTGGACTCCTGTTGCCTGGAGCATTGTTTTCCATCCTTTGGTTTTCAGTCTATGGGTATATTTTTGAATTAAATGCGTTTCTTGTATACAGCATATTGTTGGATCTTGCTTCTTGATCCATTCTGCCAGTCTATGTCTTTTGATTGGTGAATTGAGACCATTAACATTGATGGTTAAAACAGGTATGTGTTGACTTAATCTTATCATGTTGCTTTCTATTATTGGCTCCCCCCTTTTTTCCTTCTGTCTAATTATTTGTTTTTCCTAGTGGATTCCTTCTCTTAGGGTTCATGGAGCTGTAATACTTATCATCCCTTTCTAATGTGTCCTTCAAAACAGTTGTTTTCTTTTAAGATTTGGAGTATTTCACTTCAAATTCTCCTTGACTTGAGAGTTTGTGCTGAGAAGTCCACTGTAATTCTGATGGGCTTTCCTTTATAGGCGATTTGTTTCTTTTCCCTAACAGCTTTTAAAATTTTATTCTTGTGTTGAATTTCTGAAATCTTGACTATGATATGCCTGGAAGTAGATTTTTTTAAATCATTGCTAATTGGGGTTCTATATGCCTCACTTATTTGTATGTCAAATTATTTTTCTCTACCAGGGAAATTTTCTGACACGATGTCCATAAGGATGTTTTTAATATCATTTGTACTGTCTCCTGCTTGTTCACTGACTCCAGTTAATCTGAAGTTATTTTTCTTTGTCTCACCAAGCAGCTGCTGGATTGATTTTTCATGTTCCCTTGCTAGTTTTGGAAATCTTTCTTTACCTGGTCACTAACTGCTAGCCTGTCTTTAATATCTGAGATCCTATCCTCACATTGATCTAATCTACTTCGAATACTTTCAGTGGAGTTTCTCTTCTGAATATCTGCTTGAATCTGTTTTATGGAATCCATTCGCTTCCTGCGTTGTACTTCTACAATTTGCTTAAGCTCATTAATTTTTTTTGTCTGTGTCTGCTCTAACCTAGCTAAGCATAGTATGTATTTTGGAAATCTCTGTGGTTATTTGAGAGATTATTTCTGATTTCATTTTTTTCCAAATCCTCATTCAATTGCTTTATTACTGCTTTGGAAAAACATGGTGGGGGGCTTTCAGATTTTCCAGCCGTATTGACCCCTGGGTTTGCTTTTGGAGAGCTGGGTATCTGAGGTTGTGACCTGTTTAAGTGTCTTCTCATTTGTTTTCTTTTTTAGTTTAATTCCTAGAGTGATGCCTGTTAGTTGCCTGCAGTGGGATAGTTTAATGGTGGTATTAAGGGCTACCAAGTGATAAGCACTTCCCAGAGATATCTTCCAGATGTAGCTGGTTCCTGGGCTCTGAGTCTATTGGAAAATCCCACTTGAGGTACATTTAAAAAAAATTATGATATAATAGAACAATAGCACATCTGTGTGTGTGTGTGTGTGTGTGTGTGTGTGTAAACAGCTTTTAGGAGAACCTGATTCAGGAACTTGGGAAACACAAGTTTTCCAACATGCATGGTGCTGTTTCCATAGATTCCTGCCAAGTGTTTCCAGTTGGCTCTACCCTATAATCTATTTTTAGAGATCGTCTGTATCGACAGTATTTAAGTGCTGTGCCTTCTCTATGACTAGTGTTGAGTGTGTCAGTTTATCCATCATCAACCTCCTTGATGCCCTAGGTCTTCCTCAAGGTTGTCTGATGCCCTTTGGCATAGCGATACAACGCTCCTGAACTTTTCCTGATTGTAATAGGTCAGATAATTTCAATCTTCTGTGGCTGGTTAGTTCTGTTATGGCCCATGTCTCGTATTGAGAATGGGGATTCTCAGCAGATTTGGAGCTGCTGAATTTTCTTTCTTGGGAGTGTCTTGCTCAAACCATAGCTCGGGAACAGAGTTTTTCTATTGTCTAATTGCTCTGCAGGTCACCAACTTGTAACTTTTCTGGAGAAAATGGTAATGAAAATTATACAGATTTAACAGAGTGTTCACGAGTACCAGAAATGCTAGTCATTATGATCTTATACTCACAAGGTCATATATTTTAGGTATAGGTTTGTTTTTCCTGGCTCTTGAATGAGATCAGTCTTGGCTAAGTGTGACTGTGTGTAACTTCCACAGAATGTTTTTCCATAGTGATATTAACACTTCTATCACATCTTTTCTTTGAATTTTCCATGTGTTAACCTCATATTTTTTAATTTTGGTTTTTATTGGTATATTTCATTATATGATGGAATTGGTACATGTACATTACTCTCTACTCCTGCCATCTCTTATCTCCTTCCCGATAGGAAAAGATGGATTTCCCTATTTCTCATTGTCTATATTTTATTGTAACCTTGCAATTCTTATTCTCAGAATTATGTAATGACCCCTTTATTCTGAAAGATTGGAACCATTACTGTGTACCATGGAAAAATGCACTGCATCAACGGGGTCCCACTGGGTGTCACCACACTTACAGCAAGCTGTTTGTTTCTCCAGTGGTGTAGGATTTGTGAAGGGAATTTAAGGTCTTATCTCCTTCATCCCTTACTAAGTCTGCCCAAAGCAGAATATGTGACTGGAAGAGGAGTAATCGGATGTACAACATAGATTCCAATTCTGCCTTCTACATCTAGTGACAAGCATGTACTTTGTCTGCTATTGGTTATTTTTCGTTGATTTTTTTTCATGCAATATCATTTTCACATATCTATCATTTGTATCAACTATAGGAGTTCCAAATAAATGCAATCAAGAGAAAGAACTGATAAAAGTGCTTAGAACATAGGATTTCATTGTATTTGTAATTAAATTGCATTGTGTGATAATCACATAGTAAAATAATATATTCAGGGTAGCTTTTGTTCTTGGACAATCCATATAAAGACATGTACATCACTAGGAAAAAGAATGGAAACAATTATGAAAACACATCAGTATGTCTCATAGGTATTGATATTCCAGGTGCTCCAAATAATAAAATTATGGCACCCAGGAATTCTAGAGTAATGTTAAATACTTTGGTTATCTTGGATATCTCCAGTACTTGTCTCATCTGTTTTGTGGAATGAAATGACAGCTATAGAAAATTACAGTGAATAAAGTGAAAGACTAAAATACACTGTCATGAAATAAGAAAAATTGCATATTAAGAAAAAGCAGATACAGGAAAACCTTCTGCACTCCCGTTGCCTAAAAGTAAGACCTAGATGTAGAATGACAATGACATTTTTCTCCTTCTTTATCAGGGATAAAAATGTAAACAACCGAAGACAACTTTAGAAGCTCTGCAGCCTGGAAATGATACCAGAGGGATTTGACTAACAAGTTTTATTAAGTATTTTTTTTACCTACTATTTATTTGCTTCTCCCCAAGTTGCCACCTATAAACCTTAAACCTTCCGTATTTAAGACCCTGTAGCAACACTAAATTTATTAGCAAGTCTGTTGTTTCCTAATGTGAAGTAACGTACAGTTTAAGTATATTGTACTTGGTAAGGCATTTAGTTAGAGTCCAGGTATTTGAGGCATAGCTAAGTGAAAATTTGCTTACTGTTAACATCTGAAAGTCTACTGCATTACAAACACTGTGCAGGGCAGGTCACATACTTGGGCTGTTAAAACTCATAAAATCCTGTGAAGTTGTTCTGCTTCCATTATAGATTGGGTAAGTCAAGGGTCTCTCTAAGTAAGAAAATACAAGCTTTCTTTCTTTCCTTTCTTTTTTTTTTTTGAAAACCAAACCTCAGGTTGCATATTATATTAAACAGATATACCATAAAACACTGAAAAGCATATTTGAAGAATTCAAGGTAAAATCAAAAGCAGAAATTCTGCATCTCATGGGTGAAGCACTTGCTCTGGGGAGGCTGCCCGGAGCGTGCTCTACCCAGCCTGTGGCGTGCAGTACTGCCGAAGGCAGCAATGTGGCCAGGATTCCATGAGGACAGTCAAGGCCCAGGCAGACCGTCTTCATTTGCTTCCTGTCCTCTGCCACGTGATTCGTGTCTGCTAAGTGTACCTGCAGTTCTCTAAGCTTTCCAACACACGCTATGTGAGTGATTCAATTTTGCTTACAGTACGTTGGGCTTTTATTGTCTGGGATGGGTAACACTGAGGAGATGGAGCGTACTCACGATGGAATGGAGACTGGAAGATGCTCAGTGATGGGGACGGTCAAGGGCATGTGACTAATGGGTGTCATCACCTGGTTTTAGACAGCTTGGAGGAAATATGTGACAAAAGGATCTTTTAGGTTATTCAAATTTAAGTGTATATAACTTCTAGCATTTATAGAGAGTAATGTTGCACAACGCTTTCAAACCTATGTCAAAGTAATCATTTACACTGAAGACTTACTCTATTTGAAATTCTTTTTTTTTGGTACCAGGAATCTAACTAACGATCCTGCACTTGCCAGGCAGAGGCTGTGCCACTGAGCTATATTCTGGCTCTAACTGAAATTCTTGTTTAGTAAATGACTGGGCAAAAGTTATTACCAAAACAACTGTAAAAATGTATTCAATAGTATTACTACAAAAGTTAACCTAAAACTTCTTTAGTTATTGAACATCAAATAATTGTGATTTTTACCTGACAATATCATTCCGATTTTTGTTTTAGAATTAAGCACTAGTTGTTCCAAATTCTCTTGGAGTTCAGGTCTGCTTTACAACATCGTTTAAGCCTGAAGCCGCACCAAAGAACAACGGAAAGATTCACTTTCCATTAAATGATTATGCTTGTAGGCACTGCCTGATTTTCCATATGAAACATTTGTTTTAACAAAGATGCTGCTTTTTAGTCATTAGAAGCATATAAGATGTGCATGGTGACAACACCATGCTGGAAGTCAGCAAGTGGCCCGTTAACAAACACCTTTGATCTAAGATCATCCTTAAATTTAAGGTGTATTCCATTTGGCAGTGGATTTACAGTATTTGTTATAATAATATGCTTTAGTTTTAGAAGAACAGTTGTTATTTGTAATCTTGTTATATTGCCCAAGTGGTCTCTAATTTTAGTTGAAACAGTCTTTGACCTTAGGATGTCATGCATATACAATGCTGGGGGACACTTGCAGCTGGGAGTGGGCTCGCAATTCTCGGGAAATGATCATCTTTGTGGCTGCTGCAGTCCCGTGAGGTTCTGTTTTTCAGGAATCCAGATGATCATGGGTTTAGGTAAAATCCTTAGCTATCTAAGCATCCAGTCCAAAGGAGTGGGGTCTGGAAAAGGATATGCTAAACCGTAGTAGTTAGATGTCTCTGGATTTTAAATTAGTGGCTCTTATCTTGGCGTCTTCCATCTTGACAGGGAATGGAAAGGGCTTGGCCAATTTAGGCCTGGTCAACTGTTTTGTTACCTTTTGAATACACACTCCCTAGATGACTAACATACCTGTATACATAGCTGAGAATAATTCATCCCAGAGTTTTACAAAATTAAAGTCAAGGTTTGGTCTGGTTTAGTTACCTATTGAACATTTACAGGCACAATTCAAAGAGTCATCCATTTTAACAAATAGTGTTTTTCAGTCCTTGAATGTTTCAGAAGAAAGCACAAACTGTGCTTTTAATGAGTAATAGGTAAAGGACCCAGCCAGGAGTTTGTTTGTCCTTTGTCCCTGTAGCAATGTCTGATGATGCCAGTAACTGTTTTGATGAATAAGCTGAAAATTAAAAGAAATTCACGAATCATCTCATCCAGCAAGTTCCCAAAGGCAGCGGCTAACTTATTTCTCTGCTGTCTGCACTGGGGATCTGCTCACTGATTTCCTGCACAGCCATCTGCTGGGCGATGAGCTAAATCAGGCGCAGTTTAAAAGCCTTCGAGTTGCTGCATTCATGCATGGCCTGCAACGATTCTCAGAAGGGCAGCTTGAGAAGGATGCGTGAGAGTTGAGATTATTCTCACTACCTCTGTTGAGAGTTAGGGTGATTAATTTTTCCAAGAGATTCATCCACGTTTCTACTGTATTTTTTGTTTTTGCCACACAGAAAGAAGCGAATATACATGTGTGATAGTAATGGTAGACAAGCTTGTACCTTCATGTGTGAGAATGCACTCAGGTAAACACACACACACACACACACACACACACACACAACTCCCCTTTCTATAGACAGACCCATGTCTATTTGGTTTCTCAAGTCCTTCCCTTTGGAAAAGTGATTATACTGTTTTACATACCACTGCATTCCTGTCTTCAAAGAAAACATACATTTATAGTGCATTGATTTTGTAAATAGATCTCTAGCCTACTTTAGTTTTGACTGTTCTAGCCTTGAAATGCATTTTTTCGTAAAGATATCTATAGCGCATCACATTAGAAAGAAATAAACTCCCCATAGGAGTATATTAATGAAGTTATTGTAAATAAATTGTGATGAAACTCAACTTTGTAACTGGCAATTTGAGCACAGTATAAGACAGAGCTTTGGATTGCTTGCCATTGGTAATTCTTCAACAAACCTTCATAGCTTGTTTTATTTTCAAGAAAAATATCTTTGACCCAGTGTTACAAATTATCACAGAAATAAATTTGAAAGCAATGAAGTTGGATCTAAAAGAACAGTTTATTGGTATATTTTAGATTTAATAAATTCTGAAAATACTTAGCATTATATTTTCAGTTTTAATTCATGGAGCTTAGATAGTATTAGAAAATAGTTTTAGTCAGAAAATATTAGCAAAGATAAAAAAATAAAATTTTAACTTGTAAAATATGTTTGTGTCACCTCTTTTTAAAGTATGAATATAGACTAGCACAAAATGAAGCATTTTATAAGGGTGAAATACATGAGGTAAAACCCCTATCATCTCCTCTTCCACCTGGCATCTCATGAGTTACCCCTTTTCCTTTCCTTTTTTTTTCTTTTGTTTGTCTCTCCTTCTATTAATCTTTCATGGAATCGTATCCAAGAAGCTATATATTGTACCTACTCTGTCACCACTTTAAACCTGAATTTCTACTGAAAAATAAATCTGAGATTTTTCCATTGATAGTCAAATATATGCATTATTTTTCTGCATGCATGCCTTATGCTTAATAGTTTGAACAAATTTGCAGTTTTTTAAATTTTGTAACTGTAATTAATTTGATTCACTTTAAAAATGACCAAATGAGGCAAATGAAGAATTACAAGATAAAAGAATATGTTCAGTTACATAAGGAAAATTAAAAGAAATCAAAGTATTTTTGAAGTCTATTGATAGCTTAGAGCTCTGAATATAAATAAAAGAGGTTGAAATTATTATACAAGTGATGATGTCATTGGTATAATCAGAATCACACTTTGAGTTCTGTGAGCCTCAAAGAATTCTTACCTCAGGACCATGTTATGGTAAAGTTGCATACTCTGACAGGTAAATCAGTCAAAGGAGTCTAAAATTCCTATTATCAGCATAAAATGAAGTTTAAAGTAGCATAGAAAGATGAAAATTATATGAAGATTAATTTATTTTACCATTATATTTGCTTTATACTTTTTAAATATGGATATCAGAATAGACAGAGTATGAATATCATTAATGTTACTTTGTTTCAGTTCACCTTAAAATTTAGCAAAGTATTTCTAATTTCTAAAAATAAAATAGAAACATTTCTGACAGTTTTGTAGTAGGAAACAAGAAGAAAACTATGATAATATTAATAATATTTTCATGTGTATAATAGCAAAAGTGATGCCGTATACATAATATATGGCAGCAGGGCTGCAGAAATAGGATTCTATTTCATGAGCTACTTAAAAATGATTGAAGCAGAACTTCAGTCCCTCTGAAAGGGCAATTCTCTTTTTGATCTTCGTAAAAAATCATTGGCAAGAAATTCTTTCCATACAGGTCACCAGTGTGAACTATTTCCCTTAAAAGTGTCCATGGTCGTAGGAAAAGTTTTATTATAACCTCAAGGTAGCTTCTTTGATAAAGTGATAAGGATGTCTTTAAATGAATTTGTGGCATTATACAAGTTCCTTGGTAATAAAGTTTCAGAAGCACAGCTTTCTCGGTGAGGTAATTTGGAATTTGCAGACTCTACAGCAAGCAGCTTGCCAGGTGCCACCGCCCTGAGTGTGACCTCCACGGCTGGGATCCCTCATCATCAAAGGCTCGGCGTTGCTGGTCCCATCTTCTCCTGTCATCACTCATACTCATGGAATCAGATTAAAATAACACACTAGACAGCAGGAAAGTCTTGTAGGACAACGATAAGGAAGAGGTCACTGTTTCTACAAGGAGATTGCTGCCAGGAGTGTGTGAGCCTGACTCGGTTTCTCCAGATGCTTTCTTAAGCACCTAGTGGCTTTGTTATTGCTGCCCAAACCAGTGACTGTGGTCACTTTGATGTTGGCACAACATTGAGCTAATTCTGCAAGAGGAAAATAAGGACTTGCACTCCGTTCTTGTTAACCTTATGAGAAAACTGTGCAGGTTAATGGGAGAGTTACTGAACAAGGCACGCTTCATTATACTGTGTCAGGGCTGAATGATTTCTATTTGTGTCTGTAAATGTTTCACAGCTAGAAGATAAATTGAGAGTTTGCGGGATAATGGTTAATTGCTATTACTCAAAACCTGTGTTCTTAACGGCCACATGTCACAACCAAGGGATGAAGATTAATTCTTGGGGGCTGAAAATGGCATGGATATTGCAAAGCTAACGGCACACTAAAACAGAACCCTTCCTGACATATTTTTTCCTTAGAATTTTCTTTCATGCATAGTTAGAAAAAAAAAAGAAAAAAAAAAGACTATAATATCTCCTTTTTGATCTGATGAAAAAGAAATTAATATTGCTCTAGAGTAGGTTCTATTCTTCTTCTTCTATCAGCTTTTGAAAGTCATATTCATTTCTAAACATACAAAAGATGTATAAGGTTACAAAGGTTACCCCCATTTCACAAATGGGGAGAAGAAAAGGGCCAGAGTGCAAGTGACCTGTAAAATGTAAGGTCACACTGCTGGCCGGTGCTGGAGCTGGGATTTGAACCTCGAGATTGGTCATTTATTTTGAAGCTGGGGGAGGAACCCCTGCCAGGCAAGCGCTCTATCACTGAGCTGTCACACCAGCCCATCTCAACTGGTTTTTGTCAATGAATGAATTATATCAGCCTCAATGGGCATTGTGGCTAGTATCTGTGAATGACACTGTGTGAGCTCAAAAGTTACATAGAGATCTCTGGTAACTAATTAATTACCAAGAGTAACTAAGTTCTAGGTAACCTTTGGCCCTGTGTTTTTCTTTCAGCCAACAAAGTGTATCCTCATGCAGTATTTTACATCCTTAAGGGCAATTTTTTCTCAAATTATTTGAGGAGGCACCTGTGACTTTCTCAGAATCTGTAGAGAGTGGCAGAGAGCAGAATTAAAAGGGAGCTACTTTCCAGTGTCCTCCGAAACATTCAGCAGTCAGCTCCCCTCTCTCCTGGTACCTCTTGTATTCTCACTTTGCTATAAAGTAAATACAAGAAATTCATTCCACGTGGCCATCAGCCACTGAACTGCGTCAGTGTGAAAGAGTGAATGCTCATAAGCTTTGATTAGAATCCAGCTCTCTTTACCCAGATCCATCTAGGATTATATGCATAACTGACTGACATTAGTTCTGTCAAAAGATAAAAGTGTTATTTACCAAAGTCAAAATCCAATGTGCAACCGCAAATCGATGCATGAAGGTTAATGTGTGATCTATTACTGTTATTAGGAAACTCCAGAGTGGAGACTTACATGCAAATATATTAAGTAGTTCAACAGACATATACCACTCACATGTATTTTTGGTACGATGTTAAGTATCAAAAAAGTGTGTCATCGCCCTTATCTCTGCCTGCTCATACTCCACACACCACGTGCAGAACAGTAGATAGCTAGCGTCAGGTATTTAGTAAAGATCTTATTTTCAGTAGCCATAACCATGCTCCAAGTTTCATAGCGTGTTCAAAATAAAGGTAAATGAGATCCTAGGATCAAATTTACTGTGTTTTAAGCCGAATGATCTAGACTTCTATTTGACTATTTAATCATGCACTTACTCAGGTAATAAATATTTGTCTAGAATATTTTCTGCCCTACCACATCTACTATATATTCTAAATATTTTTATTAGAAATATAGACACACTTGCTCCCCTTAGAAAATATATAGCTATAGGAAATAAGAGCAACAGAAACTGATTGCACTTAAAGTTCCTTGTTTTTATTTTGTGTTTTACTGAAATGGAAACAAAAACTTAGGTAATAGTTAGTTTGGTGCAAATGTGGTGCTTAATCAGTGTGGAAAATAGTTCTATGTTTCTTTCCTAACACAGAAATTGCCATTTGTGGACTGGGCAATGCTGAGTGCTGAAGGTACAGAAATCACATGCATATCCTCTAGTGTCTAAGAAAGAATGGAATAATGAAGCCACTCAAAGGGAAAAAATGTGAGCTTTGGTTTTACATTTGAGGTTTGAAAGTCTAAAAACAAGAAATTAGGCAGAGTACCTTCATATAGGAAGCTCTTCTTGAAAATTCTCTATAATGAAGTAAACAGCATAAAAGAACATGTTGTTTACACTAAAACAAGTCCATTAGTCAATCATAGTGGTAAATGCAGATTATAGATAATTCTATTATCTTTTTGCTTAGCCCAATCCTAGTACTATTAATGGATGCCAAGGAATATGGCTATAAAGTATTAGAGAGTTGTGGTATTTGCATCACAAATACTTTCACTGCAGAAACCCTGATTGAAAGTGGATATATTCTGATTCACCTGAATATTTCCACCTTTGGGTGGCAGGAGAGGCCCCAGGGCCCACGGATACCAAAAGACCTGCTAGCGCTTCCTGAATCTCAGGACTTCAGGACATACGTGGTGCTGGGCCCACTTTCTCATCGGGAGGGGTCAGCCGTATTGATCACAGCCACACTCATTTGGAGGATTAAGTTTCTGGAGCCTTCACACTGAGCACAACAGCGGAGATCCTAAGCTCCTGCGTGACAGGCAGGGAGGGAGCTAGTGAGCTACTGACAGTCCTCTGCGCCTGGGGACGACTGAGCTGCAAGTGGCAGTGCAGGCTTGCAGACGTGCTTTGTGGCCATCGTCGCCGGTTGGTAGTGTACACAAGGCCCTGGCAAAGCCTTTCTGCCGTGGGTCAGGCAGGCCGTGGGGTCATGCTGTCACCGCTCAGACCCGCAGCCTCAGTTCCGAAGCAGCCGTCGAAGGTGTGGCGTGAATGGGCAGAGCTGTGATCAATAAAACTTCATTCACAGACGTTGGACGTTGAATGTCATACATCTTCAACTTAAGAAATTGTGTTTTGTTTTTTAAGTTCTTATAACTGTTCTCAGCTGATGAGCAGCAAAAACCCAGGTGTCTAATGGACAGAAGGCATTCAGCTGAAACTGGAAGTCGAGAGTGTGCACCCAGTAAGGTTAAGCAGGACAAAGAGAGCAAAGACAATAAGAGTAATAAAGAATAACTCAACTAATTTTCTTGCAACTTCACCCATTTTTAAAATATAAGATTCTTTATACATAGTTGGAAAGAAAAAAAATTTACTTCTGCTTTTTTACGTTCCTTCATGTAAGTTTGACCATGACTTTGACAACAAGAGAAAGTGCCTGTAACTCAATCTTTGACTGCCTTGAAGGATCTATGAGTAATTTCTCAACAGGAAGGGCTGAGATAAGAATATGAAGGACTATTAGGAATCAGACCCCTAAAGATATTTTCTTTTGGTCACCTCTCAAAATAATTATTCAAAAAATTCATGGTGTCTGTAATCCCAGCACTCTGGGAAGCTGAGACAGGAGTATTGCAAATTCCTACGTGGGAAATTTAGCGAGATCCCGTCTCAAAAAAAAAAAAAAAAAAAAAAAAAAAAAAAAAAAAAAAAAAAAAAAAAAAAAAAAAAAAAAAAAAAAAAAAAAAAAAAAAAAAAAAAAAAAAAAAAAAAAAAGACAAAGAAAAAAGCCCCAACAAACAAACAAACAAGCAAACAAAAATAAATAAATGTGAGTGTCAGAGACTGTAGCTCATTGTACAGAATTTGGGTTCAAATGTCAGTACTGTAAAAAAAAAATCAAATACTGTATATGGGAGTAAGAACTATCTGTAGGTTGTCTGCACAGTAATTGAAGATTACTGTTTTATGGAGATCACAAAAATCTACTTATCACCATCCACTGGGGGAAAACATACATTGAAAAGTGTATACAACCATTGATCAGTTTCAAGTTGCAATCTGAAAAATTCAGACAAGCAATTCTATTAGTAATTGGTTTATCACTAGTTGTTTTTATAACATTGTGGTTTCTACAGAGGAAAAAAAAATCCCAAAAGATCTATCCAATAGAAAATATCAACGAATTCACCCAGTAGTGCAGTAGAAGAGAAATTATGAGTGTACAGACCCATAACAAAGTCCTATAATACTTACATTCATTGTTTCAGTATATGTCTAGGAAAGTCAGTCTTCTCACCCATATTGAAGATACGCAATGTGATGGGCAGTCTAAATACTATTTAAAACACATTGTATCTTAAAATAATTATTGTTCATGGCAATAATCATAAAGAAATCTTCACATGATTCTTTGCATTTAGAGAACTTTTTGTACGTATAAAGCATTTAAAAATTGAAGTCAGTGGCATTAGAGCCCAGCAATCCCAGTAATAAATGAAGATCACTTGCTTTGTGGTAGTTGTAAGATACAGAAAGCACTTACCTAGACACGAGTAGGTACAGCCTCAGAAATGCTTAATTGCTAAAATACTACTTCTCTGAACAGGAAAGATATAATATATTGCAACTCAAAGAACTCCAAACTACTGAGTTTATTTTATTTAAACCCTTGTATATTTGGAAATTCCTGGATATTTAATGCTGAAGAACGCCCTTTCTCCCTTTCTTTAACTTCTCTTTTGATTCCATGACATCATCTCTCATTGCATATTTATTCCCCTCATACTTCTGTATTTTTCCTCTTTAGTATTTGTATAAAATTGCTCAAGCTTTTGATCTGTACTTACATATAGGATTTATTTTAAAAATTTATTCTGTATGTATAGTTGGGTTCATTCTTTCCACTCATAACTATGTATGATTCTCTTCTCTCTGCTTTGCTAAATATTTGCCTGTTCTATGAGATTTTTCAAAGAGCAATATTGGTTTTTATTCTGGCTCGAATGTATACTTTTATATTTGTTACTACTGCTGCATAATAATGTTGATGTTGATTGCTCTTCTATTTAAAGTTTCCTTCTTAATTATTCTGGGAATATTCTGGTGTTGTTTTTAGTCTTTGATTTACTTTGATTCATCCATTTATACCGTTAAGTTCTATTACGTGTATTTAAAGTTGTTCATTTTCTTTTTTACTGCTCTGCCTGCATCATAGTTTTTGGTATGTGGTGGGTGTTTCACTGATATTCATTCCTAAATGGCATATAATTTGTTTTGATTTTATTTTTATCTTAGCTGTTATCATTTAGTTTATTGCTAATTTCAATTTTTATTCTATTGTTACCAGTAACTATGATTCCAAAAGATTTCTGTTTTACAAAAATTATTAAGAATTTTTTGTGTGTTTTCACATATAGTCATTTTCTGAGTGTAAGAGCATCTTAAAAGAAGGCTTATTTTGTGCATACTTTGTAGAGTCCTTTACACCTAAGAACAAGTTGTTGCAGTTTGCAAATATTCTATGTTCTAATGTTTTTCATTAATTTAAGTATTATATACTGATAGAATATTCTATAATACTGATTTTAGAGTTAATTTCTTTTATAAATAGATACTACATTATTTTTCAAAGTGTTAGCATAACATTTAGAAAACTGTGTTTAATGGTTTTTCAAAAAGAATACCTTTTATGTTTTTAGCATTTTTGCTATTCCTTTGACCAAAAATTTATTTTACACCAATGCCTTTTTTACTTATGATTACTGAGAATAAGTATGTGCCTTAATTTTATACGGCAATTTAACTACTCTGTCTCTTGTATGAATATATGCATTTCATTTCAAAGGAAATATTTTGATACAGACTTTTTATATACACTCTCCTATCTGCGATGTAACTTTTCAGTCTTCCTCTTCTTGTTGATAATTTTTCTCAGACCTTGTGAACACGACGTCAGAGTCATTCTTTTTATGAAGGCCTGTGATTGGCTATGATCCACTGCCCCAGTCATTGTATGAAGGCCTGCGATTGGCTATGGCCCGCTGCTCAGTGGGTGCCCGCTTCTTCCCGGGGCCCTGGGTGGGAAGGCTTCCTCCACCTGCTGCTGCTCGGGGGAGCTAAACCTCGCCGGGGTCTTAGGGACGCCAAAAGAGGCGGGATAACAGCTTTTAAAATTATGAGGGCTTTTCTGTAAGACTGGAGCATTTTTTTTTTTTAATTATTCTTCTCCCTCTCCTTGCCTTTGCCCTCGCGCCTGCTGCCGTCTTCCTCGGAGCCCGTGCCCGGCAGGCGCTCACTCCCGCCCGGGCCCTGCTCCGCGCTGAGCCGCTGCGCTGCCTCGGAGCTGAGCTGGGCTTTTCCTGGCGGGGCCTCTGCGGCCTGACACCTGGGGACCTGCGGTCTGCGCCGCCTGAGGTCTCGGTGCCGGCTCGCGATTGTCCGATTCCCCGGGTCCAGGGCAGGGGTGGGGAACCCAGGGCAGGCGGCTGTTACCCCGGAAACCTCCCGGCCTGGGCCCTGCTCCTGCGGTCCTCACGCGTGCGCCGTCCTTCGGTTTCTACCGTGGATACAACTGCTCCTGAACTTGTTTCCACCTTTGTGTTTTTCTGCTGCAAGTTATTGTATTTTTGCTTCTTTGAAAATTCCAGGAATCTGTCAGAATGTCTTGAACACTAATACACTGCTTTCTTACTTGTTAGTACTGTAAAAACTTTATTCTTTGTTTCTTAATTTATTCTTTTAAAAGTTTGTAATATTCAGATAATTGAATTTAGATAAGCATGCAAATGCCTGTCCTTTCCACCACGCCCAGTTTATGATTTCGATGCCATTTTCATTAACCTTCTCCTAAATAGCTTTAGCTTTTATATATACTTATATACTTATATACTTAGTTTTATAAAAATAGAGAACACAAAGAAATTAAGTAAAAACTCTAGAATTGCACCTATAGGATCCTGCTTATATAAGTTGAGGTTTCTCCAGGATTGATTCTGGGAGACACTGAGAAAACCAAAGGTCACTTGTCAAGTTTTCTACTTCTAGCCTTCTTTATGATACCTCTTTTCTTTGTGAAAAAAGAGGAGAGGAAGTAGTTAGTTGGAAACGCTAGCGGAGCTCAAGTTCGGAACTGAACTGCGTAAGTTCCTATGTGGTGGGTACTTAAAATCAGCTTCAGTCTGGGATTGCACCCAGCATAAAGGTACTTGGTATTTGTTCGTTATCAGCTTAGCAAGGAGTTAAATTTAGCATTCATTTACCATTTATCTTCAGATTCCAGTTTCACAATAACCATGTCTATTCTGACCTTTGACCTAAGTTCTTTTACAGCCAATGTAAGTGCTTCATTTTGTGTACCCGAAGCTCTGCTTGTCCTGTATAAATTTACAGTTCCTAAAACTAAATCTCCTGATAGCATGTGCACACACCTTAAATCTCAGTGAGACTTCACCTTACTATCAGTGCAGACTGAACTTTTAATCTTGTTGTAAAACTTTGCACCATAAAATCTACTCTCCTCAGACTGAAATTTGGTCCCGTCTATACCTGTATATCCCTGTTTTGCTAAATTTATTATACCTTCCTCGATTCATGCCCCTTATCTGACACCAAATCCCCTTACCTTGTAGTTCTTAGAGTTGGCACAAAGTTGAAGTGCTGTAATTTTATTTTTTGTTCTTTGTTTTTACAAACTGGCTTCCTAGGGAAAGGCATTTCTAGTCGTATCAGATAAGTAAGTAGCTTGTGAACCAGGACGTGCAAGCTCTGAGCCTGAGACTTGTGGAAGACAGATAATGCAAGCACCAAGCCCTCCTGCGTGGGGCAATAGGAAATTCTAAGTGTTGAAAACCTTAGGGCTGGCTGAAGACACTCAAAGCATAGCTATTTGTCAAATGCAGTGAAATCCCAATTAAACAAATGAACAAAGCCAGTGCGGTCTGTATTGCCATCATGAGCAGGAGGTTTGAGGCACCTGTAGCATTTTGTACATCACCTTACAGTTTTCTTGCTATAGATTAAACGTTGGACCCCCAAATTCTAACCACCAGGGAAATGGGATTTGCAGGTGGGGCTTTGGGAAGCGACTGAGTCATGGAGCCGAGTCTTCCTGAACAGTGTAATCGTCCTCAGAAATAGAGAACTCCTTTACCCCTTCCTCTATGTGAGGACGTAACAAAAAGACAGCTGTCTGTAAACTAAGAGGCAAGTCTTTATCTGAGGTTGATACCTTCATCCAAGACTTTCTGTCAGCTAGAACTATGGAAAAGAAATTTCTGTTTCTTTCCTAAGCTTCCTAGCTTCTCATATTCTTCTATAGTGGCTCAAATGGACCTGTCCACTACTCCAGTACCAAAGGATATATGCTCCTACCACAGGGCCACATGCAGTGACCATGTAACATCCTTAGTTCTTTCCACTGGGATTGTTCATACAGCTCACTTTTGGCAGGGTGTTATCTCCATAAAATTATCCTGTAGTAACTGGATGAAATAATATAGTCCATGGTTTAAGCCCTAGCGCTTCTATGTAGCGGCTGAACCTCCCGGGGTGAACATTATCTTTTCTGAGCTTCGATGTTCTTCTTTATAAAATGAGACTCTTGTTGGAAAGATTAGGGATAGCTTAGGAAAGAGCAAAATACTTTGTGCTAACCCTCATACTGCACTCCACATGTTGTCCTTCTCTGGGTCACGGAGACTTCATAACAGTCATCTTGTTCTTGCCATTTGGCATTCAGGGCCAGCGTATTTATGGAAACATTATTATCTAGTATAAAATTTCCCAGTACTGTATTAGTGTCTCAATGTGAAAATACCTTAGTGAATTCTTCTTGAAAGTCTAAACATTACTAGTATATAGAAAAGGTAGCAAACAGGGAATATATTTACATTTTTAAAAATGAAAACAATGAAATAAAATTGCTTGTTGTTTTGTGTTTTCTCAGAGAATTGTCTCTCAGCAGTGATAATGTTGTAAAGCAACATTTTTCTGTCAGATCTACGCTCTACACACTCTTTACTATTATCAATGTCCAAAATCATCAGCAAAGCAACCTGCTGCAGGGTTTCCGTCAGCTCTAAAAACACAGAAAGTGCTGCAGAAGACCTAAAAATCAAATATAGTACAAATTACCCAGCTGCCTGGGCTTGGAAAGAGAGAGTTTCAAAGCTCACAGTGGACTGAGATTGCCAATTGACAGACTCTGTTGTTTTAAGCAAGGCTTTTAAAAATTCATTGCTTGAACTGATCTAGCAACCCTGTTTTTCTGGCCAGATATGCTTTTCCCATTTCCTTGGCTTATAAAGTTTCATGGGAAGAGTTTTAAATTACTCTGGAAATAGCTGTAGGCCATCCTATTTACATCATAAAAGATGCACTGTCAGAACCAGGCAGCTCCTGCCAACTACACCACTACACAAAGGTTTCTTTAAGGTGATGTTGGAAATAGGAGGAGCCATTGCTTCAACGTACACAGGGAAGGATCCTTTTAAATTAGATTTAAATGTATTCTCTGCCTATCTGGATGACTGTCACTCTTTAATGGAGAAATTACATTCACAGTTTTGCTGATTATTGCTGTTTCTATGTAATTTCATAAAATGATCACTAATACTAAGGCTGTCTATATGCAGCACTTTAAAAATACTACTGTTTGCTCTAAGATATCACCACACATATCATCTTTATTTTTTTCTAAATAAAAATATAAATATATTTGTTATAATGTTTGGTTTTGGTACGTAGCCAGTGAATACCATTCTTCATAGTCTCAAGTTAATAATGCAAGCTAAAATAGTTGACACTTGCTAAGAATTCCCTTCTGTGGTTCATTAGCTAGACTAAGAAGTCTGTCAAGAACAGCCCCATCTTAAGGATCCATACTATATTTTAAATATTTTCTAATTATAGAGGAGATCATGACACACTATGGATGAAGGAGACAGCTATAGTAAGTGGAACGCTGTGATCCAGATAATAACATGATTTTACTTGTTTTTCTGTATACCTTAGAGGACTGAAGCATTTGACAACATCCAATGGCCCTAATTTGGTGGGAACATGGTACTGAAAGGCTGAATCCAGGAAAGTTAAATAACAAAAACTAAATGGCATCTAAAAGAATGAAGAAACATAAAGCACTTTTAGCTGTGTACTTCTTATTTTGCTGTGTTTATAGCATTTTAAATATCACTCTGACCAAGAAGTAATGAACAGGTTCTGAGCTTTTCTTAAAGGTGTTTTTCTGCTTGCTTTCTTGCTAATATATTGATTATCTTCCTAATGAGATCACACCAGAGTTGTTACTTCTAAATAAAAGCTTTTCCAAGAAGATTGTAAGCAATGAACACTATAAACCATAAGCAATAAAATACTTGCAGTTTCTCCTTTTTTTAAAAGCAAGAATAACCCTCGTTTAGTGTGTATTCAAAATATTCTTGCAGCAGAACAAATTTCATGTTTTAATTTGCTTCCTCCTTTCTCCATCAATCTTAATTCTGATAAGAATAAAGATACTATTAACATGAAGAAATTACCATGAGTTGAAAATGGTTGCAAAACCTTGACATAATTAACTAGGGAATGAATTGCACATTTTTTCAATGACCGAATACAATAGTAGAGTATCAAACACATAATCAGTTATAGATATGAATATCTGAGGATACTATAGCAGTTTCTGTGAGATTCCAACATAATTAAACAATTGATGGTATACTACCTTTTTACATTAACTAGTTGACTTAATATGATGATTTCAGAAAGAAATTGTTAGAATTCATCTCACACCAACTAAGAACTCAAGAGTTCACTGCTGCTGATTTCAGAATGTGTTTATTCGCATCTCAGATGCAGAACATTGATAGCAATTCCTCGATGGTCAGTGAACAATGGATCTAACTGTGGTTGGCAATTGTTGGATGTACTAATAGTGTTCCTATTTTTTTTTATGAGATGAGAATATCAATGCTCAGGAAGGGTGAAAAAAATAGCAACATTTTGAATTGAGGCCCAAATGTAAGGTAAGATATTGCTTATTTCATGTCCAAAGAACTCTGTTAGAGATGAGGCTCCAAACTTCCAATGGAATAAAATGAAAGACACTCAAAGTATCTACCACAGTTATATCTACAAAATGGCTAGACAATTTGCCCTAAGGTATCCTATTCACGTTTTCTACTAGGAAGGAATACAATGACACAGCTTACTGTTTTGGATACCAGGAAATTGAACTCACAACCTCGCGCCTGCCAGGGCAGGCGCTTAAGGCACTGAGCCAAACTCCCAGCCCTGGTTTTTTGAGGCAGGGTCGCACTATGTAGCCCAAGCCGGCCTCGAACTCACAACGCTCCGCCTACCTCAGCCTCCCGAGTGCTGGGATTAAAGGCGTGCGCCACCACGCCGGCTAAAAAAAAAAAAAAAAAAATGAGTACATTAAGTGCACTAGACTTGTGAAGAAGAATTAAATAATCATGTTATGCATCCTTAAATAAGGGAAGATGCGTGCTAGTAACAAGGCAGAAATATGACCTCATTTGAAAGTGGATTCCTGGATTATAAAGATTATTTTTGAAAAAGGCTGTGGATGGGTCTTATTTATTTATTTGAAGAGTGTGCTGTGTTTTGAACCCAGACCCCTTGGAAATTGAGATCCTTCTGCCTCAGCCTCCCATAGTGCTGGAATTACAGGTGTGAATCACCATGCCTGGCTATAGAGGAAATTCTACACAACAGCAATGCTATTCCAGTGAGCCC
Organism: Dasyprocta punctata; assembly: GCA_004363535.1. Lineage (NCBI taxonomy): Eukaryota > Metazoa > Chordata > Mammalia > Rodentia > Dasyproctidae > Dasyprocta > Dasyprocta punctata. Next base: position 45,218 of record RJWM01005227.1, on the reverse strand, counting down.
CTGAAATTTCTAGGGCTTACATTCTAGAGCACCCGCAAACTGAAAAGCCACGAATTTCAGATCGTCAAAGAAATGTCTATAACTGCCTATTATGTGTCTGCGGCATAGCATGAAGTTCCCGGGGCGCCTCTGGTCCTTCGCCCCTCTTCCTGAGTGTCTTAGACCGTGGCGGGCGTCTGGCGGCATCTTGGCATCTCAGGCCTCTACCAGGAGCAGAAGCGGGATCCCTGGAGACCGCTCCGCGGGGTGCAGCTGCGGCTGTGAGAAGAGGAGCCTGCTGCACCTGCGGACCTAGCCGCCAGGACAGCTTGAGTGACGCTCGCGGACTGGCTACGTGCAAACCTCCTGCCAAAAAACCTCCCCAAACAAATAACCAAAAATGAAATCCACAATCGTGGAAGATATTTGCTGTTACTACGAAATCGCAAGTTTTCCAAACAATTATTAGTTCGGATCTAAGGAAAAATCAGCGAACATCTCTTCTTCATGGCGCCTGGGCGGGGTGCACCGTGGTGAAGGAGGAATCGCCCAGGGGGTCGCTCAGGCCCCGGACCTGCCCTGCCGGTGCGGTCAGCGCAGGGCTCTCCTCCCACGACGACCGAACCCGGTCATCCACATAGCTGCACCTGAAACGTGAGAACAGCATAGAGTATTCTGTGTCCTGGTTTGATTTTTGTCAATTATAGCAAGTTACTTAAGTGCTTAGATTTGACGGTTTTAAACAAAACAAAACAAAACATAACTACAAAAACCCCTCAGGGCACTTTAAAGGTCTTTACCTGTCAAAATTATAAAGTTCTACATTGTAAGTCACATGACTGTAAAATATTTTAGTAGAATACTACATTTTGCATAGTAGTACGTAATAATACTGAAATGAATACTTCCAAAAGAACGTGAACTTGACTAATAAGAAAAAGCCTTAGTTTATACTAAATTAATTTTGTTTAGCGTGCTGATCAAAATCCAGACATATTTTTTCTTTAAAAATATTATAGACATTAGTCATTATCTATGATTTATAAAATACTGATTGTCTCACAAGTTACTTTGAGAATTCTAAATACATCTTTTTAAAAAATAAACATTAGATTTATCGGTTCATAATCTTAAAACTCAATTGATTTAATAAACTGTACTTTCCAGAAAATGAGTATAAAAAGCATAAGGATTTTTCTCTGTTAATGTTGGACAAGTATTTAGACACTATAAATCTATACACCTTGGAAAAGAAATTTTAGAGTTTCCTAAAGGCCTTATCTCCTCTCAGTTTAGAGATTCTATCAGAGAGAGACACACAGACAAACAGAGAAAAAGAGAGAAAGAGAGAGAGATAACTTGCTTATCTTTTAATTTTAAACAAAACTAAAACAACATTGTATCTTGTATCCATGAGTGTTTTGTCATTTCCCAGCCAGCAGTCTAAATTATCAATACCAACAGCTTGCATATTTGACCTTTTCAATGCATTCCATCACTGTTCTCTCCTCTCCTCTCCTATAACTGTGTCCTGCTGGCTTCTATTTTGTAGTGTTTTATAAGTTTCAGTGAACACAATGCTTCCTGGGGCATCTCCACTAATTTGCGTTTCTTATCAGCCACAGAGAGATTCAGCATTTACACCAACTGACCGAGGTGCACTAGAAATAATTTCTTTAAGGAGTCAGGCTTTTTGGAGAAGCATTATTGTGGGAAAGAGCTGAAAGAAGAATATTAATTAACCAGTGCCTACCCCAAAATTAATTTGGTTCAATGAAGATAAATTTAGTTTGAGGAACACGTGTCATTCAAATTGATCCTCAATGGTTTGGTGTAGGGCCATAAACTCCAGATAAATCTGGGGGTCATGACTTTGTGTACATGATTTAAGAGTGATTTTAATGTAAGTTGTATTTTCACAAGCATAGACAAAACAAATAGTGTACTCTCTGATCTCTTCTTCCTCTAACCATAATAGAGAGCGTAACACAAGATGGAGTGGTTCTAACATTTGGTGAACACACACAGAGACACCTCCCCTGACTATCACACAGCACATTTCCCCTTACGTAGACTCCAAGTCTCTTCCCTGCATTTCCTAGACCAGAAGCTGAATTTCAGTGAAAGAAAAGACTGTCTTATTTAACAGGTAAATCAGAGAAGATAATCAGAACTTGAGATACCCAAGCCTAAATTGCATAATACAGTTTTATAATGTGAGATAAACAACATGGCTTTGTGGCACATATGTGATATTTGGACCAATACAGAAGTGCACTGCGCCACACAGTTCTTCCCTGAGCTTTCAATGGCTTTTAGTTACAGTGTTATTCAACAGCAAGCATCGTTTTGGAGTCACATTTCCAGATAGCTGGGAGAATGTCATGACCTGAGTGACATCAGTTTCCAAATGTCTACTAAAATCAATATAACTATCATTCTTATAAAATGTTTATTTATAAAAATCTTGAAAATTAGATTAGAAAGAGCTCTAAAGGTGATAATAAGTACAACAGACATTTTATTATTAAATATGAAAATAAAGATGCATGAAATGAACTACTTAACCATTTAAAAAGAAGAAATTGAGTAATAATCCATCAAATTTTGAATCTGATATTATCACGATTTAAATCACCTGAAGCAAGCCAGCATTTAAACAGGTTCAAAACTTTCCTCTAAAGCAACAGACATACCTGTAAGTTTTTAGTTTATAAGTACAGCTGTAACCATTAGAGAAAAACTATATAAAATTAACTAACTTTTGTGCAATAGAATTTTGTGGAGAAGGCACGTTATTCAGTGGACTCTCAACACCAGATTTTCAAAGGAGTGATTCTATTTCAAGAATTCCTACTCTTTGTAGTGTAATTAGATTTTCCACAGATTGAGGAATATATATATATATATATATATATATATATATATATATGTATAGTGTTATTTAGGTCACAAAAATATAATTTGAGTCAATAAGTAAAACCTGTGTCAACCTACTTTTGGGGTCGGTTCTGTGCAATTCCATGTGTTGGGATGGGTACCGTTCACCTTTCCACCACACTTTCACCATGGGGAGTGACTACTGTACTTTCCACGCCGGATATAATTTCACCCTTCAATCTGAAGTTATGCTACCGAAGTGATAAATGTTTTAGTTAACAGACTAAATGGAATAAAAAAGTAAGCAGGATATTATAATGGTTTCTAGATTACTAGTCAATTTATCTTTAAAAAATACCATACTTCATGTACTGATACATACAGAAAAATGGTTACTAACATTCTGTACACTGTTTTTATGTTATTATGACAATACCAAGTGAATTTCTATCAAAAAGTTTAACTATTCCAAGGTCATTTTAGGAAATATTCTTTTTCAAATCATTTTTGATTATTCAAATTTTGTTGACTACTTCCTGTGTAAAAATTGTTAAAATTTAAAATAAGTAAAAACTAATCTTGACTCTCAAAATATATTGTAGCAGGGTTAACATATATAAATTAACAGTGAAAACAAGTCATAAGCATGTTTTAGTAGAAATAAATATATACTACGGAAATCGAGAGAAATGATATACGTAATACTTATAATTCATTACTTATTATTTCTTGAATATTTTTCATTATTTGCCTGTCATAAAAAGAAATGTCTAAATGTAAAAATACTAAGATGTTTTCAGATTTTTGCAAATATTTAAATGGTGAGACTTAATACTTAGCAATTTGTATTAATATACTTGAAGAGAAAGGTAAAATATCAAGTCTGAGATATAAAAGTTACAGTTTATGGAATTAAAAACCTTGGTTTGAATGTTGCTATGTCATTAGCAGCTGCATGATCTTGACTGCCTCTATATTAAGGGAATCACAAAGAGAAAGAACATAATTTCTTGTCTTGCACAAATCAGAAAAAAAGTGCAAAGTTGAAAAAATTTGAAGAATTTCCCAGAAACCGCCATCACAGACCTGACTGGAAATGCAGTGCACTGGTAGTCCATAGCTAATGTAAGGAAAGGAAAGTTGGAAACAGACCAAAAGAAGAATTTGGAGTCATTCCATATAAAATGAGGACCTTGTGAAGAGTTTTAAATGACAAATTTAGTTAATAGCCCTTCCTGGGTTGCTTTTTTATTTTTTATTTTTTGGTGGAGGTGGGAATTCAGCACAGGGTTCTGTCACAACATCTCATGATTTTTTGAAAAGAAATATAAATATTGAAAACTGCGAAAGATGAAGTATATAGCTAGAAGATCAACATTAATTAGGTTACTATTCAACAATTCTAGAAAGAATACATGAAGCCATTAGACAAGCAAAGAGATCTGCAGAAAATGACTTATAAGGATGATGGCTGAGAGGAAGTACTAGAAGGCAGGTGTGTTAGGGTGAACTTGTCAGGAGATAGAAACTTCAAGGAGGAAAATTTGGTAAGTTTTGAAAGAATGTGCTATCAGAAACAATGTAGTGGATAAAGGAAGAAATGAAAATTCAAATCAATTTGATTTAATATAGTAACCATGTTAAATGAAAAATAAAAATACGAGAAATTGTATCATGAAAAATAGAATTTTAAATAGAGGATAAAATAAAGTGTCCCAAAATGTGGTAAAGAGTTGCAGAGAAAAAGGTTTAAAGAATACTATCTATAGTATAGGTTTATCGCTAAATCAGTAGGAAGAATATTTATTAAATTGTTACAGATATGATTAGGGAATAAGTTAAAAGAAGACTTTCTCTTATTGCACATGTGCTTAAAATAATTGTTTTAATGGTCATGAAATTATCTTTTTTGATTAAAATTAAAATTGCAACAAATAAAATGTTGGAAAACAACACTCACAAATTAGGCTTATCTCTTCAAACAAAACTTAAAGAATAAAATGTTCTACTTAAAGTTATTTAAATCTGGAACACTTAGAGAATTAGTAGAAATAAAATTAGCATTAATCTAACAGTTCTAGTGCATTAAAATATAAGAAGAACCAAACCCAATGCCAAATTGGATATTTACTATGGTTTTCACATTACAAGATCAATTCACATATATTTGAAATTCTACACCCCAGGTGAAGACTATGATATTCATAAAAATTTAGTCTTGTGAAAACTTTAGGTAGAAAAACAGTTAATGAGAGAAATACAGTTCTTTGTAAATACTTTTTTAGTCATTATTTTGGAGGTGTTTCTTAAGAATGAATTTGTAGGCAAGAAAATGAATAAGTACTTCTCAAAGTTGAAGTCAGAAAATCAAGTAAGCACAAACAAGGGGAAACATTTTTAAAGGTAGTTTTCTGTAAACTACAAAGGATTTGTAAAATACACTTTTTATTCATCTAAGTATTTTATTCTCTGATGGAAGTGGAGCTAATGTCTAGAGGTGCTAGAGTGATTATCTGTCATAGGGCACATGCTCTCACAGCCAGGTAGGCAGAGTGGCCAGGTCTAGCAAATACAGAATGCCCAGTTCGATCTGAATTCCAGGTGATTAATGAACGATTTTAACATAGACACTTCACAGATATGTACGCATTTTTCGTACTGATATCCTAGCCCTGTCCCAGATATACTGAATCAGAATTTGTACGGATGGGACTAAGGCATGTATAATCATCTTTTTGGTATGGGAATCAAACTCAGGACCTTGCACTTGCCAGACAGGTGCTGTGCTGCTGACCTATGTCCCTGGCTAAGGTGTGTAGTTACTCTGATTAATGATTATTTACCAATCAAACCTTCTGTGAATGATATAAAAAGACACTCATGTGCCTCAAACAACAAGCAAACCGAGGCATGGATGAACCCCCGCCTTGCACACCTCCTTAGTGGTATCTGTTGGTGGATCGCCGTCACCAACTTTTCAGGCTTACTCTGGTCCACTCAGATTCCTTTTCCCAACATTGTTAAGCACATGATAAGCCTGGTGGCCCATTAGTTTTCTCCTGGTAGATGTTATCAGGGAATGTGTGCAGAACTAAAATTAATGAGTGTTATAAAACTTGAACCATTGTGTGGAAATTGACTTTCCAATAGAATAAGTCCTGTGCTTCCCTCATAAAACATATGTGATAGGCGAGGATGGCAAAATTGGTGAATTAGATAAGACATGGAGTATATCAAGAAGTCCCATGAGCTGCTGATTATGCCTCTTAACCTGGCATTGTTGGGACTCAATTTCTTCTTCTGGAAATTGATAAATCTATAAGACTTTGTTTACAACATCTCTTGGAAAACCTAAGATTAATGCTCATAAGTTATTGGATGTTCAATATTCTCTGACTGCTATTTTATATATACATGTGTTTGCATATGCATATCTATAAATAAAATGTTGTGGGAATGGATTATTCCACACAATTTTGCTCTGTGACTTCCAGTTGAAAGATTCTTTAAATAATTAAATGTAGATTACAAAATGGTAGTCCACCATTGATACTAAGACTGTGATCTTCTCAGAATCTGCAACTCAGTTTTAGAGGAAATAAATGTGTCTTGCTTTCGATTCACTTGCTGAAACAATCAATAGCCTATTTAGAGTGAAGAAGCAGTAACAGAAAAAGTTCATGAATTTTAATTAAAATTTACCTTGTCCAATGGACACAGAAGCAGCTCTCAAACACTACCCACTGCTCAGCGAGTTGCATTGTTCAGTGAGTAATGTGAGGCCCCTCTGTTGAGTGTATTTAGTAGAGTAAAAGGCATGTTTCCTACCAATCCTTGTTGGGATGATTGCATTTCATATTGTTTAAAAATTTCTTGTTTTTGAATCTTATGTACAAAGTGATGAACACTTTTCATAGTTTCAAGCTTACTGGATCTGTGTCATACTTTCATATTATCTGGTTGTTTTTTTTTTTTTTTGGTGGCACCGGGGATCAAACTCATATATTGTCTTTATCAAAAATAATCAAATACATTAATTCTCGAGATGAAATAAATGTGACTTTAAATACCATAGATAAAAGAAGAGTGGTAAAGTTACAAGAATGGACCAGTTATTCACTGCAGGTGTCTTTCACTGTTTTTTTGGTATCTTTCACCATTAAAGTATGGACCTGTGTGACCACTAAACATTTTAGTACTCATGATTGAAGTATTCCATACATTTGCAGCCACTTAGCAAAGATCCCAAGAACAGAAAATGAAATAACAGTCTTTTAAGAAATGGTGTAGAAAATTGGATATCTATATGCAGAAGAATGACACTAGACTGCTCTCCCTCTCTTGCCATATACAAAGACTGACTCAAAATTATTTAAAAACTCAAATTTGTTGAAAAAATCCTAGGGAAAATGCTCTAGGACATTAGTCTGGGCAAAGATGTTTTGAATAGTGTAGACAATGAAAGTAAAAATAGGCAAATGAGATTACATTAAACTGCAAATCAAAAGAAATAAACAACAGAGTAAGACCCAATCTATAGAATGGGAGAAAATATTTCCAAACTATGTATCTGATGAAGGGATTATATAAAAAAGATATAAGGAACTCAACTTAAGAAAAACAAAATGTAACAACAAAAAAATAACCTAATTAATAAATTGGTAAAAATGTAAACATTTCTTAAGACATGCAAATGGCCAGTAAGCATATGCAAAAATGTTCAGCATTACTAATCATTAGATAAATAAAAATCCAACCCCAGGAGTGATCACCTTATTTCAGTTAGAGCAGCTATTAACAGAAAAGGAAATAATAATAGTAACATATACTCTTATGGAGGTAGAAGAAGGAAAACTCTTACACACTATCCATGGAAATGCAAGTTCATTTGTCCATATGGAAAACTAGGTGTGGTTTCTTCAAAACATTAAAAGCAGAACTACGGTGTGATGCACTGATCCTCTCCTCACTTTATGCCGAGGGAATGAAGCCAGTCTGTGGGAGGGACGAGAGCGCTCCACGGTGACAGCCAAGAAATGGGACCAGGGTTTGTGTCTGTCACCAGAGGAACGAGATGAAGAAATGTGGTGCACTGCGATGCGCTGCTGTCCAGCCGCACTCTGCAGCTCATTTTGTTGGTCCTGCTTTCTACTGTGTCACTCTCTGACTCTCAGGCAATGCAGTGTAGACCCCGCTGGGTTGTCTTAGCTGAGCACCATTTGTTGATGATGATTATTACTTATTACAGCTGTCCTCCTCGGTATATCGGCAGTTTTGTTTTGTTTTGTTTTTTTAAGTCTGGGTGCACATCCTTCTTCAAAATTGTAAATATTTTTCTCAACATGGTTCTTTTAAAACTGTATCTTTCATCAGAGTCCTGACACTGACATAGGTGACAATGACTGCCTGGCAAACTGAACGTTCTTCGTAACTAGACTGCGCTAGTGATAAATCCTGACGAGGTGTTCAGCTTTCTCTGTCACACACTTGAAAGGATTGGGGACTTTTTTTTTTTTTCCGGCACCGAGGATCGAACTCACAGCCTCGCACCTGCCAGACAGGCACTTAAGCTGCTGAGCCAAACTCCTGGCCCTTGGGGACTTTTTTGTCTGCTGCCGAATGGTGTTCTGACTTTGATTCTTGACTTTTAATTTCTCAATATGACTTCTGTTATGCTTTTTCTAGAAGTGAATGTAATTGAGCAATAGCAAAAAATCCAATTGATCCTTAAATTCCTATTTCCCTCATGCTATTCCACATTGAGTCAGAGGGGGCCCCTCACTCCCTGATGCACCATCCTGATTCATCACCAGTGTGCTGTAGTCCATGCTCAGGGTGGTGGTCCCCGTTGTTACATAGGAGTCAGTGATCGAAACCCGTGTCTATCATTACATTTCCAGAAGACTCTTGACACAAACAAACCATCCTTGTTTTGAGTTGCCTATTTCATTCTAATGTATCATTGGTAGCTTTGGTGTTACACAGCTTTTCAGTTCTTTCTTCCCAAAATTTTAAAATCATTGTTCTCCTGACTTAATAACTTTAATTATTCTGGCAGAGAATTTTTACTAATCCTTTGAGGAACAAATGCTTTTAGGGAGTATTTTGTTTCTTCTTGCTTGAAATATCCCACATTTGCTTTGATCTAATTTTCTTAAAAAAATAAAGTTCTTACAATTTCTTTTTCAAGCCCTTGAGTCCTTGATAATATACAAATGCATTGACCTCAATTCTGTGAATTGTACTGAATTATTCATTCTTTTACCAACCTCCTTCTCCTTGTGTTATTTTACAAAAGATACTATAAATCAGATTTTAGAGAGTGAATCTTTTATTAATTGTCTCATTTCTTTGTTTTATTTTATACCTGGATAACTTTTATTGGGACCCTATGTGTGTCTGAGGGGCTTCCTCTGTGGACAATTGCCTTTGATTCTGAAACTCCTTAATTTTCAGTTTCTTATATATAATTTCCCATATATATTAAATTTACAGGAATTTTTTTGGTCTTTGAGCTTTCTTTTCATACTTAGTTCTTCTGCAGTTGTTGTTTTAAATAAATAAATACGTTGCTTGTCACTCTAAGGGTACTGGTTACATTTCAGAAGCTTTCTTTCCACTACTCCTTTGAGTGCTTTTTGAAAGTTTCTTTGTGTGAAGTCTTTTATACAAAATAATTTATCCAGAAGTCTTTTTCTGTAGCACCGGGGATCAAACTCACAACCTTGCACCTGCCAGACAAGCACTTAAAACACTGAACCAAACTCCTGGCCCTTTATCCAGATATCTTATGATCTCCGTCCTCTGTGCTTAAGAGTGCGCTATTTACATATCATACTGGAAGTTATTTTTGCATTTGCAGAATTGGTATAATTTTAAAATCCATCCCTAAATTAGTGCTTAGTGGTGCACAAGGATCCTCGACTCGCTGACTCTCAGGCTTTTCTCTGGGTGCCTTCAGTAACAAACCTCTCTCCCTACCTCACCAGGAAAATGTGAATCTGTAGTCGCTCACATTCTCTCTGTCTCTTTCTGTCTTTCTGTCTCCCTCTGTCTGTCTGTCTCTCTCTCTGTCTCTCTCTCTCATGCGTGTTCACAAGCTCCATCAGGATTAAGGTATTGCTAAATTCTCTATCATTTCTTCCTTCATATTTTACATCACAATTTAGCAACAACTGGGGCAAAGCTAGTAGTTGATTACACAACGTAGTATACTGAGTTCCCTGTTTTTCCCTCTGTACACTATTTCCTTTGATGACCCCAAGCCCCTAAGCTTTCAGGGGATCCTGGTACTTTTTTCTGTATTCAATTTTTGTTTGTTTGACCTACCAGAGCTACGAACTCACAACCTCGCCCCTGCCCGGCAGGCGCTTAAGCCACAGAGCCAAACTCCCGGCCTTAGATTTTTGAGGCAGGGTCGCACTATGTAGCTCAGGCCGGCCACACTCACGTTGTAGCCCAAGTCGGTCTCAAACCCACAACGCTCCGCCTACCTCAGCCTCCCGAGTGCTGGGATTAAAGGCGTGCACCATCACGCCCGGCTTCAATTTTCATTCATGACATTCTCATTGGCACACAGCAGAAGTTGAGTAAACATATATGAAGCAAGTACCTACTGGCTAGAACAAAAACTGAAAGAATGCTAAGAGTATACGGTATATTTATAAATGTCAAAACTCTGGGTGAATAACCTCTTCTACAACTAGTTTGTAGGAGTAACTTTCCCTGTGATTTGTTCTTTGTGTTTTTGTGAGGAAGCTGCAACTCCTTTTTTTAACTTTTTGTTTTGCAGCACCAGGGATTGAACTCGCAACCTCTCGCCTGCCAGGCAGGTGCTTAAGCCACTGAGCCAAACTCCTAGCCCTAGTTTTTCTGAAGCAGGGTCACACTATGTAGCTCAGGCTGGCCTTGCGCTCACATTGTAGGCCAAGCTGACCTCGAACTCACAACACTCCCCATACCTCAGCCTCCTGAGTGCTGGGATTAAAGGCTTGTGCCACCACGTCGGCTCCAAATCCTTATTAAGAAAAAAAAATAGCCAATGAATCATTTATCAACACATTGATTTTTTAGAAGATTTTTTTTTTTTAAAAATGTTCATGTCTTAAAAAAGACTAAACTTTTCATTTTGTTTTAGAGATTTGGGAAGTAAAAAGAAATAAATGAAAAAAACTGTGTGCTTACAGTCACAAAACGACTGCAAAATTTGGCAGAAAGAGTACAATAAGGCCAATAAATGTATTTTCAAATTCATGAATTATAAAATGTAACTTATTTACATGAGGTAAATAATGACTCAAATTAAATGTGAATGTTGAATTCAAAGTTAGTTCAATCCTTAGATGTGAGAAGAAAATTATAGATGCACTATATTATCCAGTAGCAATCATTTGTTATGCTGCTAGAAAGCACATAATAAATACTTTCTTGTGAATATTTTCCCAGTCAAACAAGTGCATTGGAGTGGAATACATTGAAAGAAATATTTCTATTACAAGTTTTGAGACATCGAAACTAAGAAAAACTGCAAGCGACACTTCCTCGTAGATTTTACACGACAGAGTAAACTAAAGCTGCTTCAGGTGCACTAACAGATGTGGAGGGGGTAGAAATAATCTGATCACATTTTATTTTCAACTGCTTCATTTAATCGTGGATTTGGCACACTTTATTTTTTCTAATTCTTTTTCTTATTAGAACATGTTTGCCATAAATGATGTTTATATTCATCTTATGGAGTACACACATATATTTAAAATTCCTTGACTTTTAGTATTTCTTCTCCCCTCCTCATACTTCTCCCTCCCTCCTCCTATACATCCCCTTCTAAGATTTGCATTATTATTATTACTATTATTATTATTATTATTACTGCATTTGGTTCATGTTTGCAACGCATTGAAATTACATTAATTGTGGGTAGTTTATTCATGTATGTGACACATCTTTCATCTTTTTACGCCCCTTTTCCCTCCCTTTTTCTCCACCCTCAGTCTCTTTGTTCCCTTTCCATCTGTATAAGATCTATGTTCCTGGTTTCTTTATGAATTTTTTACTTTGCTTTTTACTTTGTTTCCACTTTGGATTACTCAGATGTGAGAGATCATTGGTATTTAAACTTGTGTGCCGGATTTATTTTGCTTAACATTATGGTCTCAGGGTGCATCCATTTTCCTACAAATGTCTCAAATTTGTCTTTCTGTGCAACTGAGTAGCATTCCATCATATATAGACATCACATTTTCTTTATCCATTCGTCTGTTTATGGGCATATAGCCTTCTTCCTAGATTTAACTATTATGAATTGCGCTGCTACAAACAATGTATGGTGCACACATATCACTGCAATATGATGTCTTTCACAGTTTCAGGAAGATACCTAAAGGGGAGTACCTGGGTCATGTGGTATTTCTAGTTTCAGGGTTTTGAAGAATTTTCATACTGATTTCCATCATGCTTGTACCAGTTTACATTCCCAACAACAGTGTACAAGTGTTTTTTTCCCCCAAAGTTTCTCTAACATTTGTTTGATTTCATGATGATGGCCATGCTTTCTGAGGGTAAGATGGAACTTTAGTATTGTTTTAGTTTGCATTTTTCTAATGGTCAGAGATGTTGAACGTTTTTTTCGTATATTAACTAGATATTTGTTCTTGTTTGAAGTGTTTATTCATTTCACTTTCCTATGTTTTGATTGGGTCTTTTTGGGGGGGTATTAATTGCTTTAGTTCCTTATGTATTCTATATGTGAGTCCTTTACCTAAGGAATGTCTGCCAACATCTTCCACCATTTGGTGGGCTTTCCTTTTACTCTGTTGATTGTTTCTTTTGCTGTGCAGAAGCCTCTTGATTTTAGTGATTCCATTTGTTGATTGTCAGAACTGTTTCCAAGAAAAAGTTCTTGCCTACTACTACTCAGAAAATTATTGCCTATATCTATGATTTCAAGAGTTTTACTATTTTGTCTTGCAGCAGGGTAAGTTTCTGTTAGCATTTATGCCTTTCATCCATTTTGATTTTAGTTGATTGCATTGTAAGATATGTGGGTCTAGTTTCAGTCTTCTTCATGTAAGTAGCCTGCTTTCCAGCTATATCTGCTGGAGTCTCTTTTCTCCAACATTTATTCAATTTCTTCTTAATGCTACGTATACCTTTACTTATAAAAGTGTTATCAGTCAGAAGATACAATCTGTGGCATCTTTTGAAAAGCAAAGGAAGACAAAATACCACAATATCCAGGACCATTTTTTTTTATTCTTCCTTACTAACTTTTTCACTTTTCTTCCTACAAGAAGAGCACATGAAAGGCAAAAAAAAGGATATAACTGCACAATTTAAATGCATCTTATAAATTATATTTACAGACTGCATTTGTAAAATTATGATCAAAAATTAAATGAAGTTTTTATGTATTGTGTTTGGTTATTTTTCTCTTCTCTATAATTAAAGTGTAAATTTCCCTTGGATTATGGATTTCACATTCTGTTTCGTTTTCACAATTCATTTTTTTCATAATATGCAGAAAGAAATGTACAGAATCCCTTTCAAACTAAGACCAGAAAAAGTACATATGCTTGAAAGATCATGTAAATCCTTTCAAATGTTACCCATCAAGCAAGAAGAAAGCACATTCTCTTTATATTTGAATTAGTAAATAAATATTGTTGAAATTGGAATTTGCTCACACACAAAATGAGTATACATTCATTAACATATAAAATTTACTATTTTAGTATTTGTAAAGAAATCTTATCAACCTTATCAAAATTTTTAATTTTTCACAAATTAGAAAAAGCAAACTCAAAATTTTAATGGGAGACTTTAGTATAGGACAGGAAAGTACTAAATAGAAAACAATTTCATACATTCTCTAGAATTATACTTACATCATAAGTCGTTATTTGGACAAGAGTGGGTAATAAAAACAGATGTGAATTTGGAAGAAATTGTTCAAAAGAGAAGACAAACTGCGATGGAGGAAAGGGAAAAGAAAGAAATGGAAAATGGAATATATATATATATATTTATATACAAGATAGTTAAGATAGTTATACAGCTAGTTTCTCTTAGCTCATTGAAAATAAAGGTTTGTGCTAATCTTGTTTGAACAAGACATCTTGCCTATATTTTGTACTCTAAATAATTACTGTGCAGACAACAGTACACAACACATTACTTTTTGTAACTCTTTACCAACCTGTTTAGAAACTCTGTTTTATTGTTATTTTTATTATTTTCTCTTTAAAATAAAAAAGAGGAGACTTACAGTCTGCCACTGTGAATTAGTGATGAAGTCATTGTTAGCAACTACAGTCATGTTTTGTCTTATTATAATCTTAAACCTATAGAAAATATAAATTAATAGCTATTTATATGTATTTAAATAAAAATGATTTTCAGCAATCTTTAAGAATGCTGTAGTCACCACTTATTGCTGGGGTATGTTTCAAGACTTTCAGTGAAATTCTGAAAGATTAGTAGTATGAACCCCTGTGATTATGTCTTTTCAATCTTCACAAAACACTTACTGTGCACTGTACCTGTAACTTTTAAAGTCTGGTGTGACAGCAAAACTAGCAGGAAATTCTTCTTACTTTTTCACAGTATCACACAATTTTTTTTTTTTTTTTTTTTTTTTTTTTTTTTTTTTTTTTTTTTTTTTTTTTTTTTTTTTTTTTTTTTTTTTACTGTAGATCTTAGCACATGCAGCAAACATCGTTTTCCTTTCCTCAAGCAATTACTTGGTATTACTTTAAAAAAAAAACACCCTCTATATGGCTTCTCTGAGGCATATCCAAATTGCTAGCATCACCACTTTTGTGCTTTGTGGTCATAAGCTAAAGTTTATTTGAGCAAAACACTGTAACATGGGGACAGTCAAATCTGGTAACTGAGGGCTTGGGATGGGGCAGAGCGGCCCAGTGACTGCCTGCCATACCTGAGATCCTGAGTTTGAGTCCCGATACCAAAAACAAACAGGAAACAATACCAAATCTGATAACTGAGGTAGTTACTGAGTGACCATTGAGCAGCGGATGTGTACCACTTGGCAACACAGGGCAAAGGGCCGACCCATCACTGAGGAAGGATGGAAATGGGCAGTGCATGACTTCACCATGCTGCTCTGAGAAGTGTGCACTTCAAAACTTATGAATGGTTTGTTTCTGGAATTTCCATTTAAAATTTTCTCGATGCCATTGACTATGAACAATTGCAACCACAGAAAGCAAAAATGTGGATAAAGGAGAAATATTGTAAAGAAAAAATAGTAGTAACTCTGTATACTATAGTTTTTATAAAACAGGAAATTTTAATATACTCCTCACAGAACCACAAAAAGAAAACTTAAAGTTTAAATTAATGATAATTTTATGTGATCAGTGACATAGTTGAATTGAAATCACTATTTATAGCAAGACTATGATACTCCTTCCACCTCATCTAAGATATAGGTTTTATTCCTTCAACCTAGTTGTACTCCTTTTTGGTTTATGGTGACTCAATTCTCCCATACTTCTGTGTATTTCAGTTTCCGTCAGGCAGGTGTGGTGGCACATGCCTGTAGTCCCAGATACTTGGATAGCTGAGTTGGATTACTTGAATAAAAGAATTCAGGACCAGTGAGGTCAACATATCAAGACCCAGTTGCGAAAATAAACAAATACCTAAAAATTAAACTGCTGTGATGCATTCTTTATTTTGTTGTAGATGATCTCAAGTGATTATAACTTGCCTTCCATTCTAAATATATATATGGTGTCCAAAATATTTTCTCCGAACTTCTGATGATGAACATAGTATGATCAGACTGTAATGTGATCATGAAAGAAATGTATATGTAAAATATTACATTCTGTGTATTTGATCACATTTCATGTGATTTGCTTTTTAAGTTTATTCATAAATATTAACATACGGAATTAAAACTGTTACTGTAGAAAAATTAAAAACACCAATTCAGGGCCCATGGCTTGAAAAACATTACCCAAGACAGACCTGCTGAGAGTAAGTTATTATCTGATGCTAACCAGCATCTAAATGTGCTGACTTAATTTTTAGCCTTAACATTAATTCCTAGTTCTAAGGTGAGCTCAATTGCCTGAGAAAAATTGACAAATGATACTAGACGTAAGATTAACACTTGAAACAGGGAAATTGCAGTATTTTATTGATGAAATTTCTTCTCAGTTAAACAAAAACAACCTGAACCCTTGTGTAAAGCATTTATTCACTTATTTGGCATAGTCACCTATCGTGGGTATGAGTCAAAGCTAAATCAAAGAGTCTCCGAAGGAGGCCAATGTGTGTGTTTGTGTATGTGTTATCAGATCTTCTCCGAATCGCTATGGATTCATGTTGCAATGGTATGAAAGTGATAATTCAGTAGAAACTGTCCCTCAAATTATGGATTTGGTCTTTTCCTGGGCAAGTGGTGTGTGGTGTCACACTCGCCCCACGCTGACGGCCAGCGGAGCAGGAGGACACAGGACCCTTCACTGTGCACGGTTTCGCCTTTCATTCTGGACATTCCATCTTGTGCTTCCGCATTCTGTCATGTGCACCACGGCATCTGTGTGTGTCCTGCGTCCAGTGCTTCAAGTGTATATTTGGTGTTCGGTATTTTTAATTTATGATGGTTTTTTTCCAAGTGTAATTCTATTGTAAGTTGAGGAGTATTTGAATAAATTTAAGAGAAGAGATTTAATATCATAGCCTTAATCTTTGCCACTGGTTGATTAAACGAGTAACTCCAAATATCCAGAAAGTTTAAAGATCTATCTTACACTGAAATTCATAAATAGGTCTAAACTAGTGTATGAAAATAACTCAGTGAGCAAGTGAGCCAAACTGATCTTTCCCTTTGCATCCCTAATTATCAGTTCATGAATTTAGGAAGAAGCAATGCCGTAGTTAGTTATGAGAATAAATGGGGGGCGTCCAAGAGAAGGGTCTTAGAACTACATAATGGAATAGAACTACATAAATCATTTATGCCATGTGTTTACCAATGTCAAACATTTAATCCTAATTTCCTAACTATATTTAGCTTTGTTTTGCTACTTTTGAGGCAAATTACATTAATTAGAATAATTGGAGATTTAAAAGTGATGAAGTTGATTGGTAAATTCTCTTAAAATTTCAAGTATGACCTAGGAAGAGAAATCCTTAGCTGTCATTTTAAATGTGATGATGTGGAGGATCTTCAGTAATGCGGTGTGTAATATAAAAATCACTGACAATCTTCAATAGCTGAAAAGATGCTCACTTGTGTATCTGAAAATGTTGCCTAAGTGTGGTTTTAATATAGGGTTGTAGATTAGAAGTTGCAGATGTAGCGGGATCCTGTAACAGACCTGATCAAAAGAACATTACATCTGGTAGCTGCCATTCATTATCGTTGTGATCTGAATTCAGTAGCACAGCTCTCAGGAGTAAATTATTCCAATGGCGCAGCTCTCAGGAGTAATTATTCCAATGGCCACTCGTCCTTCACACACAGTGTCCAGCTACTACAGTGTGATTTGTTTCTTTTTTATCACCTGTGTTATTATATAATTGGGAATGTGAACATTTTTATAATTACATTCATGGAAACTTACTATTTCACCATTTTATTTATTTTTTTGTAAAATATTTACACTGAGATCCAGTATCTCCATAAATTTTTAAGCATTCAATACAGAAGGTCTCTAAGCATCTAGAACTTATTGAACTTACAAAAATAAAACTTCATACCATTTTAAAAGCAATCGAACATTTTTTTCCTTTGTTCTGCCTCTGGCAACCAACATTCTACTTGCTATTTTTTAACATTTTTGATACCTCATTTTAATTTAATCATGAAATGTTTTACTTTCAGAGACATATGTCATTTCACATAATGCACTCAAAATTTGTTCCTGCTGTCACATGAAATGAAAGAAAAAGAAACACCCTATTGCTTGCTCTCTTCCTACTATTTCTTGCAGGAGGGAGTGTATTTCAAAAAGCTAACTAAGAAGGATTAACACAAGGTATTCTTGCAAAACTAAGACACAGAAATCAGAAATTTGTTGGAGCATTAGCCATTTACAGATTTAGTGAAGTGCTACCCCAGGCTGTTCAGTTTTCCTGCAGAAATAACAGAACCTATGAAGTAATGATCAGAGAGGCTATGCTTTGAGGACACTGGTCAACTGCTGTGTAGCCGAGGGAACCAGGAAGAATAGAATTGCCTCCTCTCAATTTATTGTTGAAAATAAAAATTTGTAATAAAACGAGGAGTCATCGGCACGTCTTATAATCCAGTCAGGTACCAGGTACTTTTGTATGACCCAAGTTACCAAAACTTTTCAGTAAATTTCAATCTCACTTCATCTTTATGACACTGGACTTGGTTTTTACTTAGCATATTATTTCTTTCCTCTAGGGAGCAAGTGTTTTGAAGGAAATTCCTATCTGTTGAACTTTCTTTGTCAATACGCATTGTGAGAGTCATAAACACATCTACTCCTCTGAAACACTGACACTTCAAATGAGGTGAAAAATTTAATGGAATCAAGCTCCTACTTAGGCAATCTAAATCAGGTCAATCAATATTAGCTATTTCTTCATTCCAAATAGCAAACATTTTGATGCACGTGATGCAAGATTTGGGAACATACAGAAGTGAAGTACTGAAATTGGGTATGAAAAAATACAACAAAGTGATTCTGATAATAAGAAAAGCCATAACCTTCAAGTGTGCAAGGTGGCATGATTAAATGTTTTAAAAATACATTGAAGTTATAGCAAAAATTAGCAAAATAATAATAATAATAATAATAATGTCCATGAATGATTTCAAGTTTAAAGACCCAAAATTAATGTTTACTAACATTTTATGTGCCAAAAATTCTGTTATGAAAATACATTTTCATGGGCCTGTGAGGTTGAAATTTGATGAATTACACTTTAGAGAAATCTTGCCTGTTTACAATATTGCTGTTTGCCCAAAGGGTGCTAATATTATGCCCGAAAAATTGATGATAAAAATTGTGTATTTAATATTTCATACATTCACATCTCGTATGGTTGATTCATTGTAGGTGATACAGCTTTTTTCTGAGCTTTGGTTATGCTTATAAAGTTAAAGATGACTATAAAAATATAATCGCATGCTCTAGGAAGAATTCTGAGGAGACATTTAAATAGGTTTAACTAGAGTGGCTGTTGGAAAGTTCACAAATCCTCTAATCCTACATGGAGGTCTTAAGCAAGCAAAAGACACACGAGATCTCTAAATCCACAAACCACAAACCGTCTATTCATGTTGCCAACGAGCCAGATGGCATTCAAGCTTTCAGAATAAGGAGAGCATTTGCAATATCCATACAACACTTGCTTGCTCCAATTATTAGACATTCAAGAGCAAGATTACATAAAGGATGATATTTATAATGAACCAAATATGTATCTGTGTATTGCTGAGATTATTTTTATTCATTGTTTATTAAGTATATTACCATTAAAAAACATGTAAGAAATATTGAAAGATCACTTTTTAGGTTAATTTCTTTAAAGGAAATAAAATCTTTTCATACTTACAGATGCCTGCATAGTGATATGCAGTATTTAGCTTACAAAAGTCTTTCACTCATTGATTACTCCATTACTGCTTTTCGTGAAATTTAAAATTCTACTCATGCTTCCCTAAAGATTCCTATTCACAGATGTGGCAAAACATAATTAATGGCAAAAATATTTTAAAGAGATAGGAGAATCTTATGCGTTATCGAAGAGCATGTTTAAAAGCAAACAATTTGTGGATATGCAGTTTCCTGTCCACATGTTTTAAGTTTCATGAACTTATATTTTATTTCTTAGAATTTGATTAGATCAATTAATATATAAATAAAAGAAGTCAAATAAACCATGAAAGAAGCTGCATTATGCATCTTATTCTATACATCAATACACCTACTGTGAAGATCCATCTTGATTGGTTCTTTTTAATTATTAAGTTAAATGGATTTGAGACACCAACATATTCCAACTAAGCCATCAAGTTATACAGTAGAAAGTAGAAGGCTTTTCCCAAATGACACTTTTGATTTTGAATCTATGTAATAATCTCAGATTGGTAACATCAAACAAGCAAGCAAAAGCCAGTCATTTTTGACTATTTATTCTGCTTCTGTATTTAATCAGTTAAAAAATGTTTTTCTATCTTCCATGTCTCTCAATCTTTGCTGAAATCATACTGATTACTGCATTATTTGGAGTCATATTGATTATGGAATTACCTAGATAAACATTGCAAAGAGTTATTTTTATAAAATATAAATTTGACCATTTAATTTCCTTATTTACAGGTCATGTGAAGGACTTTTCTCTTTGCCTGCATCATTAAGTTTATCAGTCCACAAAGTACCTTTCATTTGTCTTTCTAAGATCTGGCTCAAATCTATTTTATCACACAATGTTACTTGTTTAGTTTTCATGAAAATGCATGCCTGTAATTCACCAAGAATTTAATCCTTCCACTCAATCATTTGGCTTTCACATCAAATATGTCAATGTGACACCCTCTTGTTTGAACTTGGAGGACAAAGTTCATCCCTTGTTGAAGACCCCACAAAATGGAGTAGGTCACCACTACTTTATTCCTTTGCCAAAGTGCTACAAATTTGCAGTACTTTTGTTAAACACTTTTATATTGCTTTATGAGTTTCCTTAATAGACTGTAAGCTTCTTCATTTAGGAGATCTATCTAACTTATTTCTATGACTTTCACATATGCTAAGTTGAAAGCACATAATAAATTCTGCAAAATAAATAGTTGAGTTAATTAATTTTTAAAAAGCTATTTATGTAATACGGGTAGCCTATATATGACCCAAATTAAGTTTGTGCTTTTCAGAATATGAGATTTATATATGAGATAAATAGATATATATATTAGTGTGTGCATACACTCTATACACTCACATACATATACCATATATATCTATCTCCAAGAGCACTCCTTGAATACCAAAATCTATAGATATTCATGCCCATTATATAAAATGGTTGCAGTATTTGCATATAACCTATACATATCCTTTCCTATACTTAAATCATCTCTAGATTACTTGTGGCTCATACAATGTTAATGCAATATAAATAGTTGGTATTCTGTAATATGTAGGAAATAATGGCATGAGAAAGTACTATGTTCAATGCACATGCAACTAATTTTGAAATTCTTTTTATCAGAGGCAAACTGAGTGCATGTATGTGAAATCCATGGAAAAAGAGGATCTACTTTATGTGCATGAAAAAACTGTTTTCCTTTTAAAGTGTAGAGGACAAGGAGATATTCTTAGTATCTTCTGTCTGCCTTGTTTTGATGTTCTCCATTTTATCTGTGCATATAGAGCAGGTAGCACAAACACTGAGGCTTCGGTATAAACTACTTATAAAAAGTCATTTGTCCTCAAAAATCTCACTGTCAGGTTTATAGTTATGCCACATCAAAAATATTTGGAAGAAACTTGGAATACTTTTATCGATAAACAGCAATCAAAATTATGCTTCAAAAATTAAAAGGCAAGAAGAGTCTGCAGCTTTATAAATTGGCCTGCAGAAAGGATTGGTAAAGAACAAAAGCATGCAGCAGCTGTGCTGATGCCCTGACCCGCAGATACAGTAACTCCACTGACAATCAGAAACAAAAACAATGATTTTCTTTCTTTACTACCCAATGTCTTTGATAAAAATGTACTATCAACCTAGACTGTAGAATGTGGTATTAAAACTGAATTCTACCCAACCACATAGCCAGAGAGCAAATTCTGACACTGGAATTGTGTGTGTGTGTGTGTGTGTGTGTGATAAGAAGAACTTTCTGAATACCCTTTTAAACCCACTGAAGCAAATAAGAAACATTAGCAGTTTCAATTTTTTATGTGTTTAAATATCTGTACTTACATAAATCTAGTTGAGTCAGACAGTTTAATCTACAGTTAATTTTCAGAGTAAGTCTTTTAATTTTAAGATTTAACACTTTCCTTAATCAAACAGCTATTTGATCAATTACTTATATTAACATTAGTGCATTGTTAAGTTAACCAATATATTTTCTGCATCAATAACTGAAAATAGATATTATGCAATTATTTACATTGACATTTCTTCTTATACTTAATAAAAATAAGCAAAGATCTAAATGTGATTATTTTCTGTTATTACTAAAACTCATTAGAAATGCACATAAATTCAGAAATCAAGCTGCAAGCCTGGGCTACGCTTTTGGAAACAATAAAGCAAATGATCTGAACTTTGAATTAATTTTTTATAATTGACAATTTCAGGAGAAGCTGTGATTACAGATGTATTGATCTCAAAATACTTCAGTGTTCACTATTTCTATTTCCCAATTATCAGCTGAATAAACTGTACTGTTAAAATAATGGAAGGTTTGTCTTATCTAAAGAAACAAATCTACCTTAATTGTTACCATTTTAACACTCTAGGAAAGGTAATCTTCTATTCACAAGGATTCACTCTCAGAAGACATCCAAATATTTTTACATAGCCAAGGTTTAAGACTGGTCACTATTTGAAGGGGCTACAATGGTGCATTCTTTAAAAATCATGTTCTTCAAATTCATATGCATTTATATTTCATATAAGATGCACATTATGCACTATAAATAATTATCTAATTTTGAAGAAGAAGAAGAAGCATCCTTCTGTTAACAATTCAAAGACAAATTCAAAAGTTACATGATCCTAAGAGGGATTGCTAAATTATTTGTAGTGAAACATGCATTTTGATCACCTCATTCAAATTGTATCCCATACAGATCAGAAGTGGAAGTCATCAAACACAAATTTAGTTACATATATTTTCATGTATACTTTTGTATGCTTGAAACATTAAAAATAAAATAAAAGAGCAAAGAGCTTCTGGAATTGCTAAGTGCTCTGCGTTGCTATTGACTGAATTTCAGTCTTTGATGATTAATCAAATATTCTGGCAATTTAAACATAATATGTTCTTTATTTAATCCTTTATTCATATTTTTGTTGTTGTTGTTGTTGTTTAAAATTGAAAGTCTATGACTAACCATCCCACCCCAAACCCGAGACACATGCCAGGGAGGAATCTGGGGCTGACGGGAAAGCACGGGTTGGGGGCTGCTCCTGCTGCCTCCTCAGCACTGGACCACGGAGATGACGACCACCTAACCCACTTGACTAAAGAAGGGGAGAGTCTTGCTTTAGCACAGAAGCGTTACCTTACCGCAGAGACTGAGTGAGAGAATTCTTGGATCCTAGGTATGGAGAGAGGGAGAGCTGCATATGTATCTCCCTGGGTCCCTTGGGAGGAGGCCTGAATTCACAGAGAAGCCAAGCTTGCAGGGTGAAACAATCAGAGGGCATAGTCCTGAAGAAGCAGTCTAGTGGGATCTCTGACCTTTGCCACAGCTACCTGCACTCAGTAGAATCCCACGGTGTGAAGTATTATAGGTTAGCACCCAGGTTGTCTGTACTAAAATCACAATCTTCTTAGTTTAGGTTAAGGAATACCCAGGAGTGGCTCTGATGTCTTGGCATATCCAGTGGTCATTTGACACCAGTGATACCACTAAATTTGCAAGTATAGGCAAGACAATGTAAAGTAAATAACAACTGATTTTCACTCTTTCTGGAGTTCAGAGGGTCATAATTAAAAATAAATGGTTATAGAGACACACAGGGAAGTCATGTAGTAACAAGGGAACAGAATCCTACAAAGTCTGCTAAGTCTCCTACAGTGCAGCCAGCGGGCACAAATAGAAGGGAAAACAAGTATCAGGTAGCAGAATCCTATGAAAAGTTTATAGAAGAGACGAAGAAACTATACAATTTCAAAAAGAAGTAAAAACTTTGTGGCATCATCAGTCAATATGCCCCAGGTGAATTCAGGGTGAATTAGAAAAAAATTGGACAGCCTGACCAAAACTGTTCAAAATATAGATGAGAGATTCGATATGGATACCGAATCCTTGAAAAGATGTCAGGTAGAAACACCTGAAATGAAAAATTGTATAGAATTTATAAATTGCAGCGATGATCACTGTGAAGATTGAATGTCAGAAATTTAGGAAAAAATAGTATTAAGAAGCATTAAGAGACATCATGAAAAATAAAAACAAGAAAAGCCCATTCAGCAGCTACTCAGTGACACTAAGAAGACCAACCTAATGTTAATTGCAGTTACAGAAAAGCTAGAAGATAACACAGATGGAATTATTAATACATTTCCAGAAATTGTAGCAGAAAACTTCTCAAAGATGAGAAAAGAGTTCAACATGGAAACAAGCAAAGATTACAGAACACCAAAAAACCCTGATAACAAAGGAGGCTCACCAAGAGGAATATTTCTTAAATATCTAACAGAAAAAAAAAATTCAATGCACTCAAAGAAAAACAAAAACGAAAAAATATACATAAAGCTAGACCAATTAGAATTGCAAGAGATTTTCCAACACAAACCCTGAAGGCTATAAATGCTTAGAGTGAAGCATTTCAAATGCTAAGAGCAGATAGCTTCCAAACTAGACTAACGTTGGCAAAGAAGCTTCCTTTCCAAACAGATGTGAAATAAGGACATTTCATGAGGAAGATCATCCCAAGAGATTTATTACTACAAAACCAGTGCTCCAGACAATACCCAAAAATATCCTAGATAATGAAACTAATACAGCTAAAAACCCAGGAGAAATGAAACACCTACTAAAGTTAATGGAAAAAAAAATGACAGAGAAAGAAAAACAAAGTAGTCACCAACACAAAGAATGCCACAGTAGTAAATAATCAACACATCTCAATAATATCACTCAACATTAATGTCCTCAATTCCTTAATTAAAGGACACAGATTGGTAGACTGGATCAAAAAAGAGAATGCAACAGTGTGTTGTACTGAAGAAACTCATCTAATCCACAAAGATATTCATAAGCTAAAAATGAAAGGATGGAAAACAGTATTTCACTCAACAGGACCCCAAGAACAAACAGAGGTAGCAATTTTAATCTCAGACAGGGTAAACTTTAAGCTAAACCAGACTAGAAGTGACAGGGAAGTTCACTGCATTCTACAAAAGGGAGCAATCCAACGAGATTACATTGATAAATATATATGCACCAATTACTGTAGGTTCTATCTTCATAAAATAAATACTGATAAACATAAAAGATCAAATTAATATTCACACAGTCATAGTAGGCTATCTTAACCTCACATTCACAAAGAGATTGTCAGCAAAATATCAATAAAGAAATTTCAGAATTGAGCCATATCCTTGAAGATATGGATTTAATAGTTATCTACAGAGTATTTTCCATTCCACTATAACAGAATATAGATTTTTTTTTCTGTAGCACACAGTAATTTTTCCAAAATAGCTCATATATGAGTCCAAAAAGCCTACTTAGGTAAATATAAAAGAATTGAAATTACCCCATAGGCACTATTTTCACAGTGAAAGTAGAAATCAATGACAGAAGAAATTACAGAAAAAGCATATGAGCCTGGAAAACTAACAACACACTCCTAAACAACCAATGGGTCACAGAAGAAATTAATGAAGAAATTTTAAAAATTTCTGGAAGTTAATGAGCATCCCAGTAGAAATCACCCTAACCTGTGGGACCCTATGAAAGTTCATCACAATCAATATTCACATTAGGAAAGCAGAGTGAACTCAAATACATAAACATCAGAAATTTTAAGATACTTGAGAAATAAACACTATCCAGGCCCAAACCTAGAATAAAGAGGAAATTACAACGATTAGAGCAGAAGTCAATTGAATGATAACTAACAAAGCAATACAAAAGAAATCAACAAATTAAAGAACTGCATCTTTGAATCCATACACAAAATAGTTAAGCCTTTAGGCAGACTTACCAAGGGAAAGAGAGGAAAGAATCACATCAATGCAATTAGAAATGAAAAAGGCAAAATCACAACAGAGACTGTGGAAATCCAGAAGACAGTAACTACTTTGAAAAAATGTATTCCAAAGTTTGACAAATTTTGAAGACACTCTCTAGACTACACAAATTACCAAAGCTAACCCAAGAAGATCTACATATGCTAAATAGCTCAATCAATAAAATCAACACAGTAATAAAGTAATAAAGAAACTCAGGACATGATAGATTCACTGTTGAATTCTATAAAACATCTTTGAGGATGTTATACCACCAATACTCCTCAAGCTTTTCAAAGAAAGTGAAAGGAATGCAGTGTTTCCAAATTTGCTTGTGAAAGCTTATACTACCCTGATCTCAAAACTGGATAAAGACTGAAGTAAAAAGAGAACTACAGGCCAATGTCCTTAATGAACATAGATGCAAAAATTCTTAACAAGGTATTACTGAATAAAATTCAGCACGTTATCAAAAGTATCATACAGCATGATGAAGTAGGTACCATCGCAGAGATGCAAGGATGGTTCAACATATATAAGTCATAAATGTAATACATCATATTCACAAAAGCAAAATCAAAAACCACACAATCATATCAATAGATGCATAAAAGACTTTTGACAAAGTTCAACACTCTTTCATGGTAACGTCCCTGAAGAAAACAGGTACAGAAGGACCGTAACTGAATTTGATGAAGTGACTTATGCCAAAGCATCAGCAAACATTGTATTACATGGGAAAAACTAAAAGAAGTCCCCCTCAAATCAGGAAAAAGTCCTTCTAAAATCAACACAAATTTTATTCCACACAGTACTTGAAATATTAGCCACAGGAATCAGGTAAGAGAAAGGAATAAAAGGAACATATATAGGAAAGGAAGACCTCAAATTATAATTGTTTGTAAATGACAAGGTATTCTACAAAGAAGACTCAAAGAATCCCACCAAAAAACTCTTGGAATTAGTAATCAATTTCAGTAATACAGCAGGATACAAGATAAATGCACTAAAGTCCTCAGCATTTTTTTACACCAAAAATGAACTTGATGAGAAGGAAATTATGAAAATGATAACTTTCAAAGTAGCTTCAAAAGAAAAGAAATACCTAGCAATTAACCTAACCAAGGAAGTGAAAGACCTCTACAAACATTACTACAATACTCTGATAAAGGAGATTGAAAAGGACATCAGAAAATGGAAGGAACGATTTACCCTGCTCCTGGTTAGGCAGGACCAGTATCATCAAAAAGTCCATGCTTCCAGATCCGTAATAAGATTTATTTATTTATTTATTTTTGGTGCCAGGTGTCACATTCAGGACTTTGTGGCTGCCAGACAGGCACTTACGGCACTGAGCTATATCCCCAGACCCTGTCATAAGATTTAAAGCAAACACAATCCTAAGAGTAGCAAAATAGTTTACAGATCTTAAGAGAACAATCTTAAAATTCATATGGAACCAGAAGAGACTCAGAGTAATAAAAGAAATTTTGGGCAAAAAGAACAAAGCTGGAGATATTATAATGCCTGATTTCAAGCTATGCCACAAAGCAACAGTGATATAAAGAGCGTGGTACTGAAACCAAACAACCAAATAAACAAACAGAAGCATGAATCAACAGAATAGAATGGAGGATTCAGAAACATCCCAGACACATTCAGCTATCTGATCTTTGACCAAGGATCCAAAGCATACTGTGGGGGAAACAGAATCTGTTCAACAAGTGGTGCTGCGAAAACTGGGTAACAGTTTGCAGAAGATAGAAACTGCACCCAGATCTCTCACCACGTACTAAATTAAAATCAAAACGGATAAAAGACCTCACTATGAAAAGAGAAATATTGAACATACTGGAATACAAGGTAAGAAAATAGGTAAAGCCATGGGTGTAGGAAAGAATTTTCCAAACAACTGCAATTGCCCAAGAAATAACAGCAAGAATCAACAAATGAGATCACATCAAATTGAAAAGGTTCTGCACCACCACGGGATCAACTAGTACAGTCAAGAGACAAACTCCAGGATGGGAAAATAATTTTTTCCAGGTGCTCCTCAGACAGAAAACTAATATATACAATATATAAAGAACAAAAAAACATAGACTGCCTAAAACTAGGGACTGAAATAAGGAATCTTAAGGTGAAATGAACAGACACTTTACAGAGAAAGAAATTCAAAGAGTCAAGTAATACATGAGAAACTGTTCCTGTCTGGCCACCAGAGAAATACAAATTAAGACAATTCTAAGGTACCATCTTACTCTAGAAAGAATAGTAATCATCAAGAAATAAAAAAAATAGAAAATGCTGACAAGACTGCAGTGAAAAATGTATGCTCCTACACTGTTGGTGAGAATGTAAATTGGTACAACCATATGGGATCAGTACGAAGATTTCTCAGAGTACTGAAGTTAGAAATTCCATATGATTCAGTGATCACTCATAGCTTCAGACACAATATAAGCACACTAATGTTTATACGCACGCATCAGTCTTTATAGTAGCACAATTCATAATAATTGAATCCTAGAAGCAGCCTGTATACTGGTCAATAGAAGACTGGATAAAGACAATGTGGTGTTTATACATAACGGACTACTACTCAGTTACGAAGAATAAATGAGACATCTGTAGGAAGATGGACTCACCTGGAAAATACAATGTTAAGTCGAATAAACTGGGCATAGGCTCAACTATCAAACGTTATCTGTCATTTGAGTAAGGCAGAGTACAAATGGAGAATAAGAAAGGATGGGTAGAAGGAGGTGAGGCCGTGGATCTCTTGCAAACAGGAAGAGGTCCCAGAGGTCAGAGGAGAAGCGGGAGAGGGGAGGGAAGGTGAAAAGAAGCGGAGCAAATGAAGCCCTGTGCAGGATCCTAACAACCTCAATGAATGCGAGCAGCACCTGCCAGAAACATGCGGTAAGATTAATAACACGAACAGGGCTAAAAATAGGGAAAGGTCAATTAGAGCAGGAGGGAGGAAAAGAGGAGGGAGGGGAAGGGGATTTGAAAACAGGAAGCAGTTTGTATAAGAACATGAACCCACTCCCCAGGACTGCTGGAAAATGCACACACCACAAACACATATGAATGAAAAAATCAAAAAACAAGAAGTAGATGTTCTAGAATTATATCAAAGATTGAAAGATTGCAAAAACTAGCTACGAAGAATAGACAGCATGATCCAATAGTTTTAGTCAAATTATTTTATTATTACTTACAGGTCGGACCAGGAAGCACGATTACATTATTTGAATTTTTTATTTCACAAAGTTAATTACATTGCAATTTCCAATAGAAATATTATATTCTTTTTTTCTAACTTATGAAATAATGAAGAAAAATAGACAACCTAACATCACCAAACAGAAAAGAGTGTAAGGTATTGCATACAAAGTCATTTTGACAGTTCACATGAAGACTGGAAATATTATATTTTAATATAACTCTAGCTTACTGTTTCATTATCAAGTCTATGCAGTAAATTATGTGATTTAATTTATGAATATATTTTAGAAAATTTATAATCAAGTATCAGAAACCCACTGATTCATTCTTTTGATTTGGAAAGGTAAAGATTGGAAATACATAATTTTTAAAAACCTGAAAGAAATTGGAAATTCTAACAATGTTTCTTAAAGCATAAATAAAACAAAACTTTCAGTGATTAATTGTAAGTGTTGTGATAGTTTAGAAGATCATCAGAAGCAGCCTTTGTTATTATGAAATGAATTTGAAATGGAATATAATCTCATATTTGACTATAGTAAAACAGCTATTAATAGAGTTAATGATTAAAATATGCATTTAAAATAGTATCTATTATATACAAATAATTTATATCTAAACATCAAAATGGTTTCATGTTTTAAATTTCAGTATCTTCATTTTATGAAGTAATGTGCTAAAATACAAAGATGACGTTCAAATTACTAGTCCTATTAAAGAAAATGATCCTGCTTATCAACTTGTTGTTTGCAATACTGTATAGGATAAAAAATAATTCATCATAAAGAATAAAAATTAAGAATTTTCAGTACTGTATTTTCCAGCACACATCTTGAAAATACATTTATGTAATGGAAAGTCATTTAACTCTGACTAGTTAAATACTGATATCTTATTCAGAGTTATAAAACCAATTAACTTGCAGCAAAGGAAAGTGATTCATCGAGTCAATACCTTTCCTCTTCTGTCATCATCCTAAGCTACCTAACTCCTCCGAGTCCTGATTTTGCTACCCAAGAATACAAGAAAATTACATTTGTTCTTCTCCCAGTGCATGAGGGTGTTCAGAAAGAAAGACTTAATTACTGCAGTTGTTTCTTCTAGTAATATTATGTGGTAGGTGAGATCTGAAAATTCAAATATTTATTTTACTGACTATCTTGAAAACTTTTAAAAAGGAAGTAGTACAGTGGTGGAAATGGGACATGAAATTGACTGCTCCTTCAACATAAAGCATCAGGAGCAGGAACCACTGGTACCCAGTTCAGAGCAGAAAGAGCAAAGAGCCTGGGTGAGTGTGGAGGGTCAGAGGCCGAAATACTTCAGGAGTGCAGAGAGATGAAAAGTGGAAGAAAAGAGAGTGAAGGCTGCTTTCCAGCCGGAATAGGAGCGGTCTGGGGAGCTGGAAAAGACCAAGCAAGACCAAGGGCAGAGAACGCCGTGGGAGCAACTGTAGGGAACAGCATTCTACACATTAGAAAAGAGATAGAAGCTTACTGTGTGTCTCTGCGCCTTGCTGTATAAACTGTTCACTATACTCTCTCTAACAGACGTGGTGCCACAGAAGGAGGCTGCCTGGAATGCTTTTTTGTATTTTTATAGCCCTTTTCCATGTAAGTCTCATTTGGATTCTAATACAATTTCAACATAGTTTTTATGGTTTAATAAAACTTGCACACATTAAAATGCTATTAAAGTGTTACACATGGTTAATAATACTTACGGACTTCTGAAAGCAGCTATTATTAAACTGAACAAGTCATTAATGTCTTTAAACTTCACACCAGGATATAAAGCACAAAACAGATTTTAACTGCATCTAGAGGGTGGTCATGATATCTGATTGTACATATCGTTTCTTTACTATCATGCATAGCGTATATATATACATATATATATTTCTTTGTTTTTTAGATTAAAAGAAAAATATAAGTAAAGTAAAGCTAAAGCAAATATAAAAATAAAAAGCATTGATTTTCCCATTAATTCTGGCTTCTGTTTAGGTGATTGACAGAGTCCTTAGATCTTTGCTTTCGTATTTGTGAAATAACAGAATCATGACAAGTACATTTTCTTCCTTCAGTCTTAACACTAAGTCTATAGGAAACATACATTTAGTTTGACACTAGGAGAACAATTACCAGGTATTATATTTTCTACATAAAAATGATACTTTGAATTATTTTAAATGAAGTCCATGAATAACGAAGACTAAAAATTTCATTTAATGTCAATTAAACTTTTTCCTAGGTCTTAAGCAAGCATATTGATAAATCAATATTTCTTCATCAGACAATAGCATCACTAAGAATTTGGCTTGCCTAAAATATATAGTACTAAAATGTACTTTTATTATTAAAAACAACCTTGTGGTTCTCCAGAGACAAACCAAAGTATGTTTATAAAATTATTTGAACATTATGTAATATGCCTAACATCTCAGTGTTTATTTGTTTTAAACTAATTGTCTTACAACACTGGAAATACTTTATATATTTTGTTTCAATATTCACAGCAATATTGAGGCCACACCAATGAGGAAACTAGCTATATGTGAGGAGTGCATTCATTTTACCATCCTTGAGAATCATATTCAAAATCGTCAGCTGTCAGGACTGGTGGCAGATGCCTGTGAATCCCGCACCCTAGATGGGTGAAGCACACATATCACGAGTTCAGACTCAGCCAGCACTACCTAGGGAATTAGCAAGACTCTCTCTTGGGGGTGGGGAGAAGTTGTGACTCAGCGTGAAGATCCTTGGTTTATTTCCCCATAACCCCAAAACAAAATCAGCCAAGCTTAAATTTGTTCTTTGTTCATTCATTCATTGGCTTTTCCCTTTCTTTTTAATTCATAGAAACTACTGATTACTTTCAAAATTTAGCAACTATTTTCAGAAGATAAAATGATGAATGCTGGCAATCTTATACTATTATTATACATATGCAATAATATCACATAATAAAGTATTTTATGAGGAAAGTCAGAAATGAACAGAATGTGAGTCTGACATTCCACTAACCTAAGAACATTCATTACTAAAGAAGTAGATGCCACTGAAATGAAAAATTGTTTGCTCAGCAATTCACCCTGGATCCAGCTACCCATGTGGTGGAACTGGCTTTGTTGGGCGTATGTGTGCATCAGTGCGTACTTCCACATAGGCCACTTAATAAATCAGGCTCACCATCTGAAACTGTCCTGGAGACACAGAACTAACCCAGGGAAGAAGAGTCTAGCCATGAGGGTAGGATATAAAAGTAGCTTTATGAGATTTCCGATCAACAGCAATGAAAATCATCAAAGTAGGTGTAAAGAACCAGGGACAAGACAAAGATGCCCACTATCACTTCTCCGTTTAACCTAGTACTCAAAATACTAGCAAGAGCAATCAGGTAATAAAAAGGGTATGTATAGGAAAGGAAGAACTCAAGTTATTATTATTTACAGGTAAATGATCCTCTAAATGAAAGACTAAGAAATCCCCCAAAGATCCTTAGAATCAGTAATCAAAATTCAGTAATGTAGCAGGTGACAAAATAAACATCCAAAAATCAGTGGAACTCCTGTAATGATGACCCAACTGAGAAAGAAATTAGGAGAAAAATGTCATTCACAACAGCATCAAGGAAATTTAAATATTTAAGAATTAAGGAAATAAAAGGTTCCTGCAATAAAAACTACCATACTCTGAAAAAGACAATTGAAGAGGAAATTTAAAAAGTAGAAAGATATTCCCTGTTCCTGGATAGACTGAACCAACATATTCAAAATGTCAATATTTTCAAAATTGATATAAAGGTGTAATACAATCCCTGTCAAAACAAAAACAGCATTCTTTACAGAACTGGAAAAAACTATCCAACAATTCATATGGAATCAGAAGAGAACCAGAAGAGCACAAGCAATCATAGGTAACAAGGTGCAAAGTGGGAGGCCTCAGAATCGTGCACTGGAGTTATGCTATAAAGTAACAGAGACAAAAAAGGAATGCATAGGCACAAAAAAAGACATAAGGAGCAACAGATCAAAACAGAGGGTGCAGAAATAACCTCAAGGACATTCAATTACTTGACCATTGAAAAATGAGTCAAAAGCACATACTAGAAGAAAGATACCCTAAAATGGTTGGGTGAACTGGCTATCTATATATAGACTATTGAGTCTAGAGTGATATTTCTTAACATACTTAAGTAGAGTCAAGTGGATAAAAGAACTAAGTATTAAAGCAGAAACACTTAATCTGCTGAAAGATAAAACAGGTAAAACTTTTGAAGCCATAGGCATAGGCAAAGACTTTCTGAACAGAGCTCTAGTTGCACAGGAAATAGTACTGAGAGTCAGTAAATGGGATTACATCAAATTAAAAGTCTTCTGCAAAGCAAAATAATCAACTAACAGAGTAAAAGGAAAGCCTACCAAAAAAGGTGGGGGGGAAATGCCACCCATGCTTTAGACAGAGAAGCAATATCTAGAATACACAATAAACTCAAAAAGCAGACCAAATCAGCAAAATAAAAAACCCAATCAAAGTATAGGCTAGTGAAGTAAGTAGACATGTCACAGAGCAAGAAGTAAAAATGGCCAATGAATATTTGAGAAAATGCTCATTATCACTGGCCATTAGAGAAGAGCAAATTATATAACACTGAATTTTCATCTTATTCCAGCAAGAATGGTCATAGTCAAAAAATCAAATAATAACAATTGCTGGCAAGGCTGTGGGAAAAAGAAATATTTGTACATTGTTGGATGTGATGTAAAGTAGTACTACTACTATGGAAATTAGCATGGAGATTTCTTAAAAATCTAAAACCAGAAACTCCCTTTGACCCAGTTATTACCCTTCGAGATATCTTCTCAAGAAGGCTAAAGACATCAGACCTTGGAGATGTAGACATACTCCTGTTGATAGCAGCCCCTTGGACGTGGCTTATGTGTCCATCAGCAGAAGAATGGATAAAGAAAATGTGACATTTACATACTGTTCTGACATAAAGAAAAAACCCCAAACAACCATGAGTCATTTGTGGTAAAATGAATGTCCCTTGAGACCATAAATTTAAGTGAAATAAATCAGACACACAGGTTGAAATATTATCTGATTTCCCTTATATGAAAAAACTAAGTCTAAATAAAGGGCAAAGTAAAAGATAAGAGGAAGTAGGGAGGTAGATCTTTTACAAATTGGAAGGGGTTCAAGGGACAGATGGAGGGGGCTATCAGGGAGGGAAAAGGGACGCAAAAAGGAATTAATATATGTTATATACATGCACCAAATTCACACAAGGAATATAAACATTATGCAATGCAAACATGTGCAAAAAGAAATGTGAAAAATGGCACTAGGAGAGATTTGATATCAACTGAAATAACTCTGTAACAAGAAGATTAGCCATCTATAAGAACTCTGGTAAAATATATTCTCATAAATATAAGTTAATAATGTGGTGTTAGGTTGGCATTGCATTTACTGTAGAAGGGAGTTAATTAAAGCTGATATTCACTGAAAAGTAAAGAATGGATGATACTCTTAAAAATGTGCTGAAATTGAGTAAAGTTTGAGGAGTAAGAAGACGAGAAGAAATAAAAACAGATGAAAACTGAAAGAAATTCAAAGGTGTGAGGGACAGTTATATGTGCATGAGATGTAAGCAATATTAGTACCCAATGTAAAACATAAAGTGAGTGAATAAATACTGAAGCATAAAACAATGGAACGATGCTCAAAAAAACTTTGCAAAATTGAAAGGATACATAAAAGGAAAGAAGCATATAATATCATACAGTTAAGCACTTAAAATTTCAAACATCAAACAAAAGGAATTTCAAAGCAACATAACAGCATGCACTATATAATCCTCAAAGATAAGCTCTAAGAAATTTGATTTTCAAATTGTAATTAATATGTAAAGAAAATAACACAACGCAATGTCATATTGTCAGTTTCAAATTTGCCAGATAATTCTGAAGGGTAGTGGGTATAGTCTACAGTCAAGTGATTCAACATTAAGTTTCTTTTTCAAAGAAGAGATTCTAAAATCCTTGAGAGACCACTGATAGAACACTGTACAGCTCACCAAGGGCTGAAATATTTAATAAAGGAACTTTCATCAAAGTAAGAGTTAGAATAAATGTCCATAGGAGCAAATTCATAACGCTGTAGAGTTGTTTTTCCAATTGAGGTCAACCAAACGTTAGAAAACTGATAAATAAATCATGAATGAAAATAGGAACATTAACTTTAATGATAGTTTGTTTAAATTTTGAAGCAAAAATAGCAAAAAAAAAAGACAACAACATATTTTACTATGCTTTAAGAATTAGATCTTTTGTTTTGAAAAAATTTGAAAAATGCAGCACAAGGCTCTGGCTGGTAAGTATAATCTTTTCAAGTAAAGAGAAACATTATTACAATTGCATTCATAGAGCACAGATTAACCCTTAGTACACACACGAATCCGGTGATTTAAATGTCTAAGCACTGTCACTCTCAATGGGACTTTTGCTTGGTAATAAGTCAAGGTCTGTGTTCACTGCAGCCAACTCTGCAGACTCTTCAAGGGACAGTGGGGAAGTCCCTGCAGAAACTGCACCACCGAAGATCACCATTCAGACTTTCAGGAGTCTTCAGTCACATTGAATTCACAGCAGGAAAATCTGAGACAGATTTAGTGCAATTTGATTAACCTTGTAGTAAAATGAAGGCCTGTGTTTGTCCCTGGGAGATATGCCTGGAAAAGCAGGCTTTCTCCCAGTCAATCCTGTGGGCTTTACCCTAGGTCAAGCTAAGGCACCGACAGGCTACTTTCCTTTAAAGGAAAAATTCATAAAGGAGCTCTTAAAGTGCTTGGTTAAACAAATACTAACAGTTTGCATAAATATGCACTTTACTATTCTGTTCACTTTTCTGTAAGTAGTTTTTTAATTGAACAAAATAGGTTTCCATGAATAGAAACCAATTTGTAGCATTGTATCCACTGGAAATGAATGTTCTTCTACTGTTGCCAGCTTCTTTCAGACACTTACTAGGTTATATCTCTGGGAGCCTTACTGTGATCTTTCCTGTAATCCTGTATCACTTCACTCCATCTGTGGTTAGAAACCGGTTTATTATATTTTATCTGTCTACTAGTATATAGTAAATAAACCTATGCTGAAAAATAACAAGCTACTTGAGAAACAGTATGTTTGTTAATATAGACCCCTCCCAGCACATATACAGCACAGGTGACAGTTGTGTGTGTGTGTGTGTGTTTGTGTGTGTATTTTAAATAAAAATGACATGTTAGGCAAAAGGTAATATCTGGTTACTTTTCTCTTGTTGCTCGGACAAAATATCTGACACCCAAAATTAAGGAAGGAAAGGTTTATTTAGCTTACTGTTTGTGAAGATTTCAGTCCATAATCAGCTGGCTCCAAGACAGGGTGGCATGGTACAGAGGCCACACTTCAAGGCAGCACCCAGCAAAAGCAACAAGAGCAAAATGGGGGGAGAGGAAGCCTCTTTTCCTCCCTTGTATTGTACCCAGGCCACTCTCCCTCCAGTGCAGGTCTGGGCTCACAAAATCTTCTTGCCCTCCTCTTGCACAGGCTGAGGATGTTTACAAAGTAAGGATCCTGGCTCCCTGCTGAGTCTCCTAATTAAACTTCTAAACTTCTCAAGTTGACACAATGTATCAATCATAACAATCCACCCCTTGTTAACTTGGCAACCAGATACATTTCTTCAAACAGTGTCCAGATACAAGGCATGCTTATTCTTAACATTTACAACTTGAACATTCTAACATAGGTTTAACAATCCTTAAGAACCAATATTAAATCTATCAATCCTTAAGGACCAGTATTAAATCTATTAAGATTACATTACATTAGAACCATAGCATTGCATCTCTAGCCCTCCCAAAGACTCATGCACATCTCTTTATGCAAAAGGCATTTAGTCCATTTGCAAGAACTGCCAAAGGCCTACAACTATAGCATTGCTGAAAAGTACAAGTCCCAAGTCTCCTTTGAGATTTAACTCTTAGTTATAAGCCCCTGCACAAGTGAAAACAAAGTTAAACACTTCCAACACTCAATGGCACAAGACAAACATTTTCATTGCAAAAGTTACAAACAGAAGGATACAAAGGACTGGGACAAAAGCAAATCAAAATCAAGCAGGGCAACCATTAAATCCCGTAGTAGTTGAACCAGCATCTGAAGCAATCTGTGGCAAATTTTGAGCTCCAAAGGGCTCGTGTGACTTCACCCCCATGACACTTCCGGTGGTTGTAGCTCCTGCAGATTCTCTCTTAGGTCTGCTTTGCTCACTCCTTGACGCTTTCCTCAGGTGACCCACATTCCTGGCTTTTCCAAACTCCTGGGATCTCCACTGCACCTTGGGCTTCATGCTCATATGTTTACACACTGCCCTCTCATGGTCATAGGCCATCTAAAACAGGGGTGGAAGCTTTTTAAATCTCAGAACTCTTGAATTCTGTATGCACCTAAAACCAGCACCATGTGAATTATGCTGAGATTTGCTGCCAGCTGGAGCAGTAACCAGGCTTTCCTCTCTTGGCTGTAGGAGTCCAGTACCTGGATCTCTGGGCACTCCGAATCCAATGCTGAGGAGAACATTCTCTATGCTGCTGCTACTCTGGAACATGGTGCTCTGTGGCTTTCACCTCAAAGCAGAGACTTTCACTTTTGCAGTTTTGCAGCTGCAAAGGTTTGAGACTTGCTGCTTTTTGTGATGTGTTCAGGCCATCTTTTCTATTCTCCTGCTCCTTTTCTTCAGTTCTGTCTTCGCACTCCATAGTTTCATTGGAGCTTCCTTTCTGGGAAAGCTCACAATGTTTTAAATCATCCTGCTGGACTCTTTCCTCTTGATTCCCATTTTAAATCTGGCTAAAAGCCCCTAACATAGCCATGCCACAAATTGAACATTTGACTGCCTTGAAATTTCTTCTGCCGGGTTAATTAGTCTGCCTCCCTTAATCTTAGTCTCAGGCAAAGACTCTGGACATGAGCAACATACAGACAATTTCTTTTTTAAACCCATAACACACATTATCTGGTATCCAGCACCCAATGCCATCCTTGCTAGCAAAAATCTCCCAAGTCTGGTCTTTACTGGCATGATTTCTATCAGTTTTCTGGTCTTCTGAGCTCTGACCAAAATATTTCAGAAAAATCTAATGTGTTTCAGCCCTATGTTTTCAGGTGACATCACAAAAAATTTCCAAACTTTTCCCACAAGCCATTTCCAAAGACTTTTGAACTACAAGGTCAGGTATAGTCACAGCAACAACCCCACTTTCCTGGTACCAAATTCTCTCTTTGTTACTTTCCTCTCATTGCTGGGGCAAAATATCTGACACCTGAAATGAAGGCAGGAAAGGTTTATTTAACTCACTGTTTGTGGAGGTTTCAGTCCATTATCAGCTGGCTCCAAGTCAGGGTGGCATGGCACAGGGGCAATGCTTCAAGGTAGCAGCCAGCAAAAGCAACAAGAACAAAAAGGGGAAAGCTAACCTCTTTTCCTCCCTTACGTTGTACACAGCCCAGCCATCCTCCAGGGCAGGTGTACTGCTCACGAAATCTCCTTGCTCTCCTCTTGCACAGGATGCGGATGTTTACAAATAAGGATCCTGGATTCCTGCTAAGTCTCCTAGCTAAAGTTCTAAACATATCAAGTTGACACTATATATTACCCATAAGAGGTAATTAACAATAAATGTGTCCTACTAATAAATAGAGTCTGCACACATGAAAACTTAACAGTTGAGTTTATCTGAGATTGACATCTACCTGCCCTTTACTAGAGACATATAACCTGTTCCCCACAAAATGATACCACACTGGATCAAAATAAGTAAGTGGGCAAGCATGTCCCAGATTAAGAAACATGGTGGGAACAGTGTTAAATTTAAAGCATTATACATTATCTTAAAGAGAAATTCATGATCAGCTGTAAAATAATACATATACTTTAGTAGTAAATACTAATGTACTGAAATACACATGGTATACTTACCAGTAATTTAAGATATTTTGATAGAAACACAGTTGTTCACAGATTTTAACTTAACATCAGTCTATCATAAATCACCCTGAAGTAGAAAAAAAAGGGAATTGTTTTATGTAGTTTTGTACCCATGTTCAATTCATATTTTTGAATTTGAATGGATAATAGAAAACTCTCAAATGACATCAATTATATATAATGTGCTCATAAAAGTTATGCATAACATCACAAAAACAAAAGAAATGAAATTATTCTAAGAAGTTAAAAACTATAATAGTTGGTTCAAATATATAGTAATAGATTAATTTATTTCTATAATAAGTAAAAGATTTTTTTATCTTCTTAAGATATTAATGGATGACTATTACAGCAACAGAAATGAATCTCTGGCTAAAAATTATGCTCTAAATATGAAATATTTATTCATTATTTATTAGCATAATATTTAAGAGAAAAACCCCACTTCCAGAAAAGTAAGGAAATAAATAATTATTAAACTGGAATTAAACTAAGAAATCAAAACCTCAGATTCATATGAATACAAGACATTTGGAAATAATAACCATTGTTTTTCTGTAAATGTTAATTTCAAAATTGTGGTTACACTTTGTTAGATGTAAACTTGCAGATTAATCATCTCCATTTCATAGCACGCTCCTCAATATGTACACAAAGTGTGTCCGCGTTCGTCACGGCAAATCCCTTCACTCAGAAAACCGTGTTCGGCGAAGGCCTCTGAGCTGCTCTGTCTGCCCCACGGTCTGGGGTCCACACTGGCACTTGCAAATGAATCCACGTGCTCACCTTCACACAAGGGGCCGAGAACAGATAACTTTATCACTAGTAGCAAGAAAAGTCATTCTGCTAATATATGTTTATTTAGAAACGTCTTTAGAAAAATAATATGCCAGTTTGTCAAAATACATATTTATTGCTATAAAGGCAAAATTCTGTCAAATGTTTCACTGCTGACTTTTCAGAAAAAAAAAAAAAGAAACTTACTAGGATTTACTAAGATATGTACCATCACCTCCAACAATATTACTAAAGCAATTGTCCTCAGAGATTCCCCTGCATTTACTTTAGTGTCTGTGATATGTCCGGTCTGCAACACACAGGCCTAGTGTAGCTCTGCTGGGATGATGACTAGCACAGCCGCCGTTTGCTCTCAGATCATGTAAAATATACATCTCACAATAAACTTGAAACTCTGCAATCCCTGTGTTCTGAATCCAGTCATAATCTTTTAGTTTTCCCTTGCATTCAGCTGAACGTATACCAAGCATTTCTGACACCTATTATCCCAGAAGCAGAGTTTTGTGGTATCAAGGAAATCTGGATAGTATCTATTTTTTAATTTTTTATGTTTAAAATTTTTTAAACATCTCTTGAATTTACTCATTTATCCAACATACTACTTTAGTTAGTAGTGTAGGTTTGTATGTTTACTTTGTGAAAAACATGTTATGATAGCACAAACACCATATCAAGTAAATATAATGTTAACTGAAAAGATTTTCATCTATAATTATGATAAAAAAATTCATGGAAAGTTATGACATCATTACTAAAACTTTTAAAATGTATTGTCATGTGTTATCCGCACAAAATGGATGCATGTAATTTTGAATTCTTTGTGTTATGGGTTCTCAAATTATTAAACACTCAAAGATAATTGCTCATATAAACATAAAAGAGGGTTTTTTTTAGCATTTTACCTGAAAAGTTATAATTTTTTAGAACTATGAGTAATTGATGCCAATGGTCAATAATGACTTGTAGAGTGTGAGTGTTAATAATAAAGGACTAATCTAGAACTAATAAAGAACTTCATGAGTCTAATAATGAATATGCATTGCATTCATATCAAGCACCTAAGTGGAAAGCTAAATATTTGCCAAAATTAACAAGAGTTCAATTAGTGCAGTTTGTGGTAGGAAATGGATCATGCTTCTGAGTATAGGACTCAAGTCATGCAAGGAACCCAGAGTAGGACCTTTTCCACTCACCCAAGTGATGAGACCAAGTGTTGGTTATAAAGAAATGTTGTTCTCACATTTATTCACCATTGCTGACAATGAGAACTCTTTAAGGGTAACTAAGGGCACTCAGCAGACTTCCTGAAGGTTTTGCAGTTATTTTTACAAAATGTAAATGGAGAATTCCACTGGGAGTGATATGGAAATGTGTTTCTCTCTTAGTTCTATGGCTGCATATATATATATATATATATATATATATATATATATATATATATATATATAATGATTTATTACAAAGCATTACATAAACTAATTGAATTGTGGCTCCCATGGGAGGAAAGGGATTGTTTTCAGACTGCCAAGAGTTCTGTCTCTAGGGCTTGCAAGAATCTTTTACAAAATCAATTAGAAGGCTTAATGGAGAATACGAAAGCAATTTCTTCTTCAGAGAAAATCAAATCTTCATTTAAAATTCTTGATCATCCCTGGTTCATAAATTAAGGAAGTTGTCTTTCCTTTTGTTCATGATTATTTATATTGCTTTGCTACATTTTAAGATAATAAAGTGATTCTCAAGAAGAATTAACTAATGTAATCTTAGAAAATGCCAAAATCCAAAGCCTGGGGGGTGTGTAGGAAAAGACAGAAGTGGGGAGGTAAGCTCCAGACCAAAGCAATTGGACAACGGAGCTGAAGTCCAGTGCTGCCCTCATTCAGCCAGGAAACGCAGCGGGACCTGTGGTGATGAGAGCTAGGACAGCCCTGTGCTCACTGGGGGCCCTCGGGCGGGGTAAAGTGCGAGCTCTTCCGCTGAGTGGGACCCCGCCTCGCTGACTCACAGGACTGTGTTCTCCGAAAGATGTGGTTTAGATCCTAACGTACGTCCCACAAGCTCTGAACACTCCCGAATTCAAAGTTCGGGGCTCATACTCAGGACCTGGTTCTTACCAGGTTGCAGCCATTCCCCTGAGCTATATCTTCAGCCTTAGAAAGCTTTTATCCAGACCATCTTTATCATAACACTTTCTATTCACAGCCTCTGTTATACTTTTTAAACACTGATTTATTTGAGTAGTGAATCATTTTCTTCAATAAGATCTCAGAGAAGCAATGTATTACCAGATATGCATGGAATCTGTATCTGAATATTGAAAAAGCACTTAATACCCATCAAACTTTCACTCCCCTCTGAAATGGTCTGTTAAGCTTCACAGATTTGTCCAAACTTTTCCAGGCTCTTAATAAAATCTACTAGTGTAGTCCAGGGATCTCAAATTACATATGAATACCATGGGTGGTGGGCAGCTTGCTAAGCTATAGAGTACAATGCAGTAAGCCAAGGACCTGAGTCTCTCCATTTCTACCAAGCTCCTTGGAGATTCTGCTACCAGAGTGTGGAACAGGCACTGGGTAGTAAGAACAGGGTCTAACACATTATTGGACTCACAAGCTCAAGGAAGAGCTGAAGTGTATTGAGATGACCTCACCAAGGTCATGTAGAAAGATGCAGAGTGAAACCACAGGCACTAAATGCTCAATTTAGAGCTCATCGTACAAAACCTCATGACTTTGACAGAAATGCTTCGGCTACAGAATTGTACTTATGATAATGCATATAGTAAAGTTCTAATATCTGTGAAGTTTATTTCCAGTATAATTTTCATTGGCTGCTTTTATTTTCCTCAAGGCTTAACCTGTTTGTATTTGGAACTGAAGTAGCTGAACGGAAGATTTTGTTTGATGCCCAGTTGGATCTGATGTTTGGTACATGGTGGAAACAAGATGAAGCTTCCCTTTGCTTTTCCGACAAATAAAACAAGATTACACCTACTGAATTCAAGATTCTTGCTGGAGATATTTAATTTTTATTTCTTTACAGAAAATGTGTCTGGATTTCTAGGGAAGGACATTGAAATATATATATATATATATATATATATATATATATATACACACATACATGTTCCTAGAAACATCTTGAAATATACAAATACCATACAAGAAATCATGGTCCATCAGGACTAATACTACAATGTCAAATTCATGATCCAAACTTCAAGATTTTTTTGAAAGCCAAAGTAGAATTTCAAATGCATTGTTAAAGACAACTCACACTTTATACACAATCCTATTTTCTCAGATAAATTAAAACATGCTGCAGAAGAAATCTGTGATGGTTAATTTAATGTGTCGACTTGATTGACTCTGGGGGACCCAGGTGAATCATCATCTCTGGCTGCGTCCCAGTGTTTCTAGGCGAAATCAGCATTTGAATCAGTGAACTCTATGAAGCTGCTTCTTCAGGTGTGGGTGTGGTTTCATGCAGTACCTCTGGAGACCAGAAAAAAAAAAAAAACAAAAACAAAAACTGGAGAGGAAGGAGGAGTTGTGCCTGGTTTTGCGCTTCGCCAGCTTCACTGTTTGAGTCAGAGCCCTTCTCTCATCTTCCCTGGGTCTATCTTAGTTACTTTTCTCTTATTGTTGAGACAAAATACCTGATGCCCAAAATGAAGGAAGTAAGGTTTATGTTACAATTTTGGAGGTTTCAGTCCATACTCAGCTGACTCCAAGGCAGGGTGGCATGGCTGGGCGGACAGCCATTCATGGCAGCTGCAAGCAGAAAGAGCAAACAGGGCAAAAAAGAGAGAGAAAACAGGCCTCCTTCAAGCCCTTACATTGTATGCGAGCTCTCGTGGGTGCAGCAT
This sequence comes from Dasyprocta punctata, assembly GCA_004363535.1. Taxonomy (NCBI): domain Eukaryota; kingdom Metazoa; phylum Chordata; class Mammalia; order Rodentia; family Dasyproctidae; genus Dasyprocta; species Dasyprocta punctata. Next base: position 1,495 of record RJWM01005227.1, on the reverse strand, counting down.
TCACACCACTAATCACAGTGCTAGACAATGAACTGAACGCAAATGCTAGATTCAGACACGTCCATGACTGCATGAGGATTTGGGGGCCACCTAGACACAAACCATAACAGGGCTTGAGACTGGACTTTATACTGTCTGTTCTCCTGGTCCTTAGGCCTTCAGAATCGCTGGGGTACACTCCGCGTGTCTGTGCGGAGCCCTAACTAGTACAATAACATATATTCAAAATCTGTCTTCTTCATTGTTTTTTATCTTGAAAGCATGTTTGATTTTGTCAAATGCTTTTTTGTGTGTGCTTTTGAGATGATTGTGTGATTTTTGTCCTTGCATCTATTTATATGATATACTACATTGATGGATCTGTGTAGGTTGAGCCATCCTTGCATCCCTGGGAAGAAGGTCATGATATGTGATTCACTGTATTCTGAGTGCCAGTATCTTGCGGATGATTTTTGTATCTATATTCATTAAAGTTCAGTCTATATTTCTTTTTTTCTCAGTAGTCCTTGTATAGTCTTGGAATCGGGTAATGTTAGTTTCCAGGAATGACTTTGGGAGTACTCCTTCCTTTTCCAATTCATTAAAAAGCTTGAGGAGTATTAGTGTTAGATCTTCTTCAAAGTCTTTGTAGAATTCAGCAGTGAATCCATTCATTCCTGAGATTTTCTTTGTTGGTAGATTTTTTTAATTAAAGCTTCAGTTTCATTGCCTGCTATTGAATTATTCAGAGTTTTTAAGTCTTTCTTAATTCATTTTTGGTAATTTATGTATATCTAGGAATTGATCCATTATATTTGAATTCTTCAATTTTTTTGATATATAGGTTTGTAAAGTAGTTTTCAATAATGATTTTGACAGTAGTGTCTGTTGTGATTTTACCTTTTGCATGGATTTGGGTCTTTTTCATTTTTTTGGTTAGATTGTCTAAAGACTCCCCTATTTTGTTTATTCTTTCAAAGAACCAACTGCTCAATTTATTAATTCTTTGTGCTGTTTTTGTCATTGTTCTCAATTTCTTTGATTTCCTTCCTTATGCCAGATGTGGGTTCCTGCTCCTGTTTTTCTAGGACCCTGAGTGCACCATTAGGTTATTTATCTAACAGTGTTTTGAGAGCAATTCCTTTGCTCTTTCTTATATATTAAGTCTTCTGATAAATTCTCTTAGTTTTCCTTCACCCAAGAATGTTTCAATTTCTTCTTTTATTCTCACATCATAGTTTCTTCTATTGTATGCATTTATATATTTATAATTTGACATTAAAAATAACACAGAGAATGACACATGCCATCTTTCTCTGTGCCGCGTCCTTCTCTAGCCATGTTCTGTTGACAAGGTCCAAACATGGAAGAAGATAGATCTTCAAGGAGGACGTCTTCTAAGAAAAGGCCGCAGCATAAAAATTGGCTTTGCGGGAATGGGTTAACATTTCTGGGGAACTATAATGTTAATTTGTGTTCTGATCCAATTTGGAGGATTTCTTCTATTTTCTTTCCG
>RJWM01005226.1:0-94007 GCA_004363535.1 Dasyprocta punctata | reverse complement strand
TTAAATTGTTTCTCACTATATATAATGCACAACTCTCAATATCTCTTACTCCAAAGATAACCACTTTTTTTCCATTTTCTGCCCTTAGGGCAAGAGAAAGTCTATGTTGTAACACAAATGAGTAAAAGTAAAAGCATTGGTTTAATATTTATAATCACATTTTTCTCCAAATTTTGAATATATATCTGATGCGTGTTTATGTGCAATGGTACCTCAGCTCACAAACTTGATTCTTTCCACAATTCTGATTGCAAACTGAGTTGGACAAGAATCGAATCAAAGTCAGTGGTTAGAGTCAATATTGACCTTATGGAAAAATTTGATTGTATTCTCATGCGGTTCAGTTTGCAACCAGAACCATGAGGAGAACTGAGTTTGTGAGCCGAGGTACCACCTACATATGTAAGTACATAGTCCTGCCACCTATTATGTATATGACAATAAGAAAGTTGCTTATCTTTGCTCTCTTCATACATGGATAAAAAGTAGACATCTCAAAAGATTGATTTTTAAGGTTGTGAGCAAGGTTTATCAGGTACAATAGCAGATAAAGGCTCCAAAAGCATTAAAGATAAAAGGCCCCTAACCACATATTTTTTACACAGAGTGACTTGTTTTACAAATTAGCCGCTAATAACTCATCATATAATGGCAGTTACAGTGGCTGCTAAGGGAAACTGTCAAAGGACCTTTTGTAATTATTGTAAAGAAAGAAAAATTCAAATACTGTGATCATGCAAATTATTAGTTGCACTTTATAAAATGTGTGCCTTTGGAAAGAGACCTTATCTGTTGCGGTTTAAGAAGCCAGCTTTTGCTTATGTAAACTCTGTATTTAATAAGCAATGAGGAAAAATAATCGAGAGTGGGAAAAACAAAGTATCACCTCCATTATTAACAAAGGAACTTTTTGGTTTATATCAGTGATGAAGCAAATTTCCTCAGAATTGGATTGGCAAAGCTGAACCAGGTCAGGTATCTCCCTATAGGATGGAATTGGACCTATGAATATCCAGAATGGAAGTGTTCAGAGGGAAAATAGACATATATCCACCTGTAGGGCTAACCAAAATGAATTTTAAGATGAATTATGTGGAATTATATGATTTCCCCCACTGTGTGTTATTTTAATAATTTAACTGAATTTTGGAGATTCATCTAAAGTTGGCTACCCATTCCTTCCCAAAGAAATCAGAAGGGATATTTCTATTTTCAGTTAAGAAAAAAAAGGAAAGATCAAAATGATTCTTCTAACACAGAAAGGTCAGAAGCCACTGCTTTTTCAGGGGGAGGGAATATATCTGTGATAGATTCGAAAAATTTTCTTCCCTTTTTTGTGTGTTGGTTGCTAAATTCAAATGGCATAGTGGTTTGTAAGTGGCCAGTTTGTTGATGAACTCAAATCTATGTTCACATTTATGAGTCAGTTGTATTTTTTTGCCACTGAGGCTATGTCCATTGTTTCAAATAATTGACAGTTGAGGATGCTTTCAAATAAAAATGATGAAATGGTGCAGGATGTTCCCTTCAATCGTAGTGTTTGCTCAGAAACCTTGGGCAGTTTTATGCTCAGTAAATATCCTACAGAAGTAAGTGACTGAGACAGAGGTCATCTGGTGAGTGGCACATTTATTAGATAGTTTGAACCATTAGTTTTGAAATTGAATAGAGATGTTACCATACCCCTCTGATCTGGAAAATCACTTGCAAACAAAGAACAAGAAGTAAGCTCCAATTCCACTTCTCTAACAGTGAGCAATACTGGTGATTCTGGGAAATCAGAAGAGGAACACGTACACAATTAAGTATAGGGGCTTTCATGAAAGTACACAAAGTAAAAACAGTATCCCCATATCCAGCCTCCATCCCCACTAAGTGACACAAGTGGCCGTACTGAGGAGGCTGGGAGAACTTTTTTGTATAAACTAAATCCAGAGATGTGACCTAAAAGTAATAACAATAAAGGGCAATCAGGTTAAAAGATAATCAGGTGAACAGACCTGATAACTGCTTATCACGAACTGAAAACCAGGCCTCATCTAAGACCTGTGAGTTGTGAGAACCTTACATGTACATATGCACAGATGGTCAGTGGGCCCCTACTATGTGAGGACAGCCTCTAACATAGTATTCCATAAAGTTAGTGAGGGAAATGTTTAATAGGGAAACAATACAAAACATTTATCCGAACGAGAGGATAGGACTCCCCCGATTGAAAGTGCCCATCAATTGTCTACCACTTAAATGATTAAAATTCACAAGTAGGCATGTTACTGAAATTGTAGAACACTTTGGATCCCAGGTCACTTGGGGCAGAGCAGTCCTGCTTACACATATATCCTTCTTTACACATCTAGGATCTTTGTTGATACCACTCGTTTTACAATAGCTAAATCAAAACAGAGTAACCATTAGTGGTCTCTTGCTTCCAGAGCACCTCCTTGGGAACCCTACTGTGTAGTTCATTGCCAGATGTTGCTCTGGACTTGTGTTACTCTCACAGCAGTTCATATCACTACTTGCCAGTACCTCCTCCTTCTGTATCAAAGCAATCCTAGCCCATTAGAGATGTCTCCAGTATATCCAGACTACAAATGGAAGCTATCTGATCTTTAGTTCCTTTTCTCTTAGAAGTAACTTTCACACTCATTCACAACTGCAGGTAGATAAGTGAGCATTTGCTTCTCTCTTTCCACTAGATTATATCCTTCTTTGAGTTCTTGATGCATTGGAGTAGGATCAACTTCTTTGGCTTCTTTTCCTGAGCCTGCTTCAGCCAGTTTATACTAACGCTAAATTATAAAATTAACATGTGCCAGATGCTATATTAAGTAGCTTAGATATATCTAAATAACCTTTACAAGCATCCAGTTGAAAAGGTACTGTACTCCCCATCTTAACATGGGTTTGACATAAAACAGTGTTTCAAGTCACTTTACCACCAAAAGATTGTACATTTTGCAAGTTAGAAATTACACATGTTGTAGGAACTTTCAGATGTAGATTTCAGTAGGAAATATTCCTCTATCCATGATAATTTTTACTCCAAGGAGTTCACACAGTGTATATTGGAGAATCCCTGAGCAGTTCTGATAAAATAGTAAAGGGATCCCCAAGTGAAAGATTTCTCATACTTCAGATTCCTTTGCAGCTAAGAAATGTTACTAATCTTCCTAAAACTGAAAAGCTTGAGTTTCATCACTTCTAAGTTGTATGTAAGTAAAGTTTTGTTCAAAGTGTGATATTGTTGAAGCTCATATTGAAGAAGATTTTCTGGTTCAGGATAAATTTACATCAAGGTAATAAATGTTTTCTAGTCAGTCTCCCTCACAATTAATACACATCAGCAGTTAGCAAACTGATGTATTTATATTGGTCTCTTTTGCTCTTTTAGGCTAGTTTATTCCAACAATATTTCTGCTTTCGTTAGTTTCTTATTGCAACATAGCCTGTTCCCAAGGTGTACTAGATTTTTTTGTGTTGTTTTAACAATAGTATTCCCTAATCAAAATAGTTAAATAAATAATGATAAAGAATGCCAGTTCTTAATAGATGGTATCTAGAATGCACATATTTTTGCTGTATTTTTATGACTGTGAAAAATACAGTCATGTTATTAAAGAATCCATAAAGCTTTTCAAAGTAAAGAAAAAACAATGAACTTCCTTACTCATAGCCCTTACTGTCTGTGATTATTTCATCTTCTTAAAGCTTAGCATTTCCTTATAGTACAGTAGTACATCTGTTCAGGAGCACCTCTGTTTGTGAGCAGTTCTGTTCTTTGTTAACCTTGTGAACTTTACATCCAGTGATGAATGCAACCACATCCATCTTCCCAGGACAAACAGGAACATGGCCATCTGACATGTGGTCATGGCTTCCTCCAGTCGAGATTATAATCACAGACAGATTATGCACACTTGCCTTGAAGCTTTTTGTCTGCTTTTTAGCACGTACAGTACTGCACAGTATTATTCAATTCAGCATGGCTCCAAAGGAAGTGCAGACCAAGCATGCTGGTAAAAAGAATGTACAGAGTGTTAATGAAGGTAACCAGAATGTACAGAACCATAGTTAAGATGACAAGAATGTGCAGAGAAAAAATGTTACAAAACAATTTCACAGAAAATAGCCATTGAATTGAAGAAAGAAATTGTAGAAAAGCATGAGCATGGTATTTGTGTGACTGTTCTGGCCTCAGAGCACAAGATGACAAAGTTGACGATCTTGACTATTTTGAAGAATAAAGATGGCATCAAAAGAACTGATGCTGCAAAAATAGTAATTTGTTAGCCAAGCACAGGATACAAGTGCTGAAATGGTGGAAAAACTTTTGTTAGTGTGGATGAATGACAAACAACTGCCAGGTGGTAGCATTAGTGAAGCCATGATCTGTGAAAAAGCAAGGAAATAGCACAATGATTTACTGCAAGAAAGCACCTCTACAAGTGCAACAAGTGATGAATTTAAAGCCCGAAGAAGGTGTTTTGATAAATTCCACAAGAGAAGTGGCATCCACAATATAAGTCATTGTGAGATTCACATTCTGACTAGGCCACTGAAGAAGCCTAAAAGAAAGAATTTGCAGAATTCATGAAGGCAGAAGGATATATTACTCAACAAGTGTTCAGCTGTGATGAAACAGGGCTCTTCTGGAAGATGCTGAACAGAACCTACTACAAAGGAGGAAAAGGCCTTGCCAAGGCACTAACCCATGAAGGACAGTTTGACCCTTTTGCTGTGTGCAAATCCAAGTGCTGATCTGAAGTTTCAGCCACTACTGGTGTACAATTCCCAGAACCCTCATGCATTCAACAGAATGTGAACAACTGGTGAACAAGGCCGGACCATCCAACATGTGGAGGGCCAATGCAAAAGTTTGGGTCTCAAGCAATTGTTCATAGAATGGCTACACAAAGTGTTAGTAGCTACCAAAAAGAAACATCTTTCTCAGGACCAACTGCAAGGCACCTTCTCCTTGTGCACAGTACCTCCAGCACACCCTCCAGCCTTGGTGAATGATATGACATTAAGTATATCTTCATAAATGTCAAGTTCCTCCCCATAACATGATACCTCTTCTGCAGCCTATGGACCAGCAAGTGATCTGCAATTTCAAAAAGCTATGAACAAAGGTCTTCTTCACCAGGTATTTTAATGTCAGGAAAGAGATGTCCTTGACTCTGAAAGAGTTCTGGAAGAAACATTTCAAAATCCTCCACTGCATCAACTTCACTAAAAAAGCTCAGAAAGACGTCACATACCAGACCTTAAACTCAGCCTGGAGGAAAACGTGACCAGCATGTGTCACTGAGTAAGACTTTGAGGGGTCTGATGCGCAGGTAGTCAAAGAGATTGTGTCCACGGGAAACAGTATGGATTTGGATGTTTGTCTTAGTTACTTTACTCTCATTACTGAGACAAAATACCCAACACCTACAAGTTAAAGGAGGGAAGGTTTATTTAGCTCATAATTTGTAGAAGTTTCAGTCCATAATCTGTTGGCTCCAAGGCAAGGTGCCGCATAGCACAAGGGAAACCATTCATGGCAATATAAGACAGCAAAAGCAGCAAGAAAGCTTAATAGCGTCTTTTTGCCCCTTATATCTTACCCAGACTGCTGGGATTAAATTGGTGCCAAAGTAATCAGTGGACTGATTAGTAATCACACACCTTCAATCCCAGCATCACACACTCTAGATTCAGTCACTTCTGAAATAGCCTTATGACCACCTGAGGCTTTGGAGGGACATCTACAAACAAACCATAACAATCTGCCCCTGGCTCTCAGACTCATGCACATCTTTTATGCAAAAGGTATTTAGTTCATCTCCAAAATATGCTAAAGTCCTTACAATTTCAGCTGAAAAGTTGAAGCCCAAGTCTCCCCTTGGATTTAAGCAAACTTATAACTACAAATGAAGAGAAAGGCACTTCCAACATTCAATGGCACAAGATAGACATTTCCATTCTAAAAGTTGCGAACAGGGCTATACAAAGGAATGGGACCAAAGAAAGTGCAAAATCCAGCAGGGCAAGCATTAAATCCTGTAGTTTCATGTACAGCATCTGAGGCAATCTGTGTCAAGATGTGAACTCCAAATGGCTTAGGTGGCTCCTCCCCCTTTGGCACTTTCACTGGTTGTAGTTCACATGGCTTCTCTCTTAGGCCCACTCTGCTCCTTTCTTACAGTTTTCCTTAGAAGATTCACACTTCTGGCTTCTTCAAACTGCTAAGGTGTTCACTGCACCTTTGGTTTCACACTCACAGCTTCTCATACCTCCTTCTCACAGGCACACTGCCTGCCTTCCTAGGCCTTCTTCTGAAATCTCAATGGAAGCCTTCCTGACACCTCAACTCTTGCATTCTGCATGCACCTAAAACCAGTGCCATGCGGATGATGCCAAGATTCACTGTCAGCTGGAGCAGTAGTTAGGTTTCCCTCTCTTGACTATAAAGGTCAAGTGCCTGGATCACTGAGCACTCTGAATCCAGTTCAGAGGAACAAATTCTATAGGCTATCCCCATTCTGGAACATAGTGTTCTGAGGCTCTCTTCTCAAAGCATTTTTCATTTTTGCAATTTTGAGACTGAAAAGGGTGGGGTCCTGCTGCTCCTTGTGATGGCCTCCGGCCATCTTTTCTATTCTTTTTCTCCTTCTCAGCAATCAATTCCTCATCTGCTCTATCTTGGTAGACTACAGTTTTACTGGAGCTTCCTTTCTGGCCAAACTCACAGTGTTTTAAATCATTCTGCTGGCCTCTTTGCTCTTGATTCTCAACATAGAACTGGCTAAAAGCCCCCAACAATAGCCATGTCACCATCTCAATTTCTTCTTTCAGATTCAGTAGTCTACCTCCTTTAATCTCAGTCTCAGACAAAGTCTCTGGACATGAGCAAAATGCAGACAGACTTTCTGCCAAGGCACAGCATGCATCATCTGGAGTCTAACAGCCAACACAGTCCTTTGCAGCAGAAACCTCTGAGCCTGATATCTATCAGCTTTCTAGTCTTCTGGGCTCTGACCAGAATCTTCTATACAGTACAGCCTGAGGTGTTCCAGTACTACTTTTTCATCCAGCATCTCCAAACCTTTCCAAATGCTTCCCTCAAGCCATTCTCAAAGGTTCCTGAACCACATGGTCAGGTATAGTCATGGCTATAACCCCACTTCTAGGGTAACAAATTCTTAGTTACTTTCCTCTCACTGCTGAGACAAAATGCCCAATCTCCACAAGTTAAAGGAGAAAATGGTTGTTTATCTCATAGTTTATAGAGGTTTTAGTCCATAATCTGTTGACTCCAAGACAGGGTGGCACATGGCAGAGGGGCAACTATTTTTGGAGGCAGAAGACAGAAAAAGCAACAAAGGAGCTTAACAGCATCTCTCTGTCCCTTATATTTTATCCAGACTGCTGGGATTGGGGTGGTGCCAAATCAATCAGTGGACTGATAAGTAATTCCACACTTAATCCCATCCCCACACACTCTATATTCAGCCACCTCTGACAAAGCCTTATGACTGCATGAGGTTTTGGGGGGACATCTAGACACAAATCACAACAACACTGATGGTGCATACATAGACTAGCTTGTTGAGAGCCATTAAGGAGGAACTGACAACCAAAAAACTTTTGGAACTCCCGAGTGAGCAGAAAAAGGTTCTTGTTGAGGAGCATTCAGCTGAGGAAGACAGGGAGGAGGTTAGCAGTGATGTGATAAAATACATTATGAAAAAATGGAATGAATTCCAGGATTTCTTTGAGAAGCATCACCTCAACATAACCATAACAAACAGAGTGGAATCTGATGAATGATAGCATGGTCTCTCATTTCCTGGGAGTTACGCAGCATAGGAAAAAACAAGTGACGTTAGACAATTTTTTCAAAATTTACCCTGCAGCTAAGAGGCAAAGAAGAAAAGAAACCCCTGAAGGAGTCTTATTTACACTGAACCTTATGGGAAAATTTATTTCAGTTCTCAACCAATTTTTTTTTAAGAGCAGAAATTAAGTTTGTGAAACAAGGTACCAGCACCACTGTATCCTCTCCTCTAACATATTCTCACCTGTTTTATGTTGGTAAACATTTTGCTACTTCACCCAAAGATTCTAGGAGCCTGTAGGTATTCTAATGTTTTGACTGATCCTAGTTGTCTTGGTAGGCACTTGTGGTCCAAATCGCCTGACATTTTTTTTTATTCTACACTCCTTCCAAATACAGAGCTGTCTTCTTTTCTGGCAGTCTTTTTCCTATAACCACTTGGTGCCATGTTTTCCCAACTCTTGCTGTCATCTTCCCTTTTTGACCTCTAAAACCTGCTTCTATCTTTTCAATGCTAGAATAATTAGTTATTCAAGCAGCTTTACTTCTTTGTGATGACAGTCAAAAAGATGACACTGCTGAGTAATATTCTGTTGCAACATAGTCAAGAACAGATTCTCTGTAAACAGTTACTGTGATTAACTTCACACTGATATGTCCCAGGGCCAAAGTGTTTTGCCTGGATCCCTGTCATGTCCTGAGAAATTCTCGTCCTTAAACCATGGTCTTCCCAAAGGAATCACAAAAGTTCTTGGATGATTTGAATAGGTGGCATTCATTAAGACAAGGACAAAGATTTATTACAGATATATACCTTGGGATGAACAAACAATACTGAATGCATAGTTTTTCATGCTATACATTATAGGTCTCCACAGACCACACTGTTTTTTAGCCTCTGTTAGCCCTGCTTGCCCATAAAGATTCTGGTCTAGATCTCCTTTAGCTTCCCTCTCCAAGCTCCATGGAAAATCTCTTCCCTTTGTAGTCACTGTTCTCTTTTAAACAATGTCACCAAGTTTGGCTAAGAGTCTTTATGAGAATTTTTTGTATATTATCATTCTGGGCTTTTTGTTCTACACTGTTATCTAAAACACTTTAGAAGCTTAGCTAATTGTAGAAGGTGTTGCCTGTCTTTTGATTAGATAGTTAATTAGTTGTACAGGAGAGAAGTTATCTCCTCATCTTCTGATCTAAGGCTCTTTGCAGTGTGTAAGTATGACCTTGATACCATATCAAAACACAGTTCACACTAGCTCTGACAATAAAGTTAGTTTTTTGCTTATAATTTTAAATTTAGAGAATTTTTAGATTTAAAAGTAGACAACTTATTTCTTCATGTAAAAGTATTTACCAGGAGTAAAAATTAACACAAACAATTCCAAATTTTCCTGATTATTTGAAGTCATTAAGTTGAAACTGAAATATTAGAAACTTCATTTGTTTGTAATTGCTGCTCTATAATTTGTGAAGGACTAGACTCCAAAGGCTTCTAATGGGTTTTTGACTACATTCTAATTCTTTCTGGTGTTGTCTATTATTTTCTCTTGCTTTCTTCATGCCCTTTCTTCCTAATTCTGTTTACTCATAATGATAGGGAGAGAGAGAGAGACAGAGAGAAAGAGAGAGACAGAGACAGAGACAGAAAGAGAGAAATCATTCATAATGATATATATCTTTTTAATGATAAATGCTTCTTTATAATAAAATATGGAAAATAAGCTGTTCATTAAAAAATGCATTATAAATGTAATTCTTACAACTGAGACAAACAAGGAGTAGATGTCTAAGATTAGCTAGGTTGGAACTGACATGTGATCTCAAGGTTTGGACCAGTGGAAAACACTCCACAATCATGCATCACCCCTCTTCTGCCTTGCTGCTACAAAATGGCTGATTGTATAAATTGTTAGAACTTTAATAGCATGCACTTTGATTTCAGCATAATGAATACTTCACACTACAAACTGCTTATAAAATGATCTTATTAGTACATATTCTATTATCAAATTCCACATGAAACTAGTCAGAATTGAATGCAATATTCTAAAATTTTTCCAATTTTTTATCCTTGTCAGATTTATATATTAATTACCTTTTCAGATATACCCAGTATCTTAGTTACTTTTTTCACCTTGCTGAGACAGAATACCTGACACCCAAAATTAGGGAAGGAAAGGTTTATTTCTTATAGCTCTTGGAGGTTTCAGTCTATATTCAGCTGACTACAAGTCAGGTTGCTGTGGCGGGGCAGCCATTCATGGCAGCCACAAACTGCAAGGCACAAACTAGCAAGAGAGAGAAAACAGGCCTTCTTCTCACCCTTACACTGTGTGTCAGCTCCACCCCTGGGCGGGTGCAGCACTCACATTGCCAATCCCAGTGCTAGACAACAAACCAATCATGAACCCCAGACTCAGCCGTGTCCATGTCATGATTACATGAGACTTGGTGGGGGCCACAGGATCATAACCATAACACTCAGTTATGGGTTATCATAATATAGAAAATTCCCATTTGCAGTATCTTCACATTCCTTATCATTGGTGTCCCTTAAAGTGTCCATCACAGTTCTTCTCATGCCTCACTGAGTCATTATACTTCTAGCAAAACCCTGTTCATGAGAGAAATGAAAGACTTACAAATGTGCAGAAGCTAATAAATGAGAGGGTTTGTTGTGTCTTTCTTTCCAAGGGCATGTGCTTTTCTCTGATAGGTGATGCTATAACCCTGAGAAATGGACCACTAAAGTTCTGATTTCAGATGTCTACAATGGAGCAAGGGAATAAGCTTTTTTAATAAGCTTTAAGCTTCTGAGAGCCTCCACATCACAGCACACAGATGATTGTCTCTTTAGAAGGCTAGTTAGGCCTTTGGTACTTTTCAGTAATTTGCAGCTCCAACTGTGTGGGCAAGTATATCAAATAAATTCATGAATCTGTTTCTTATGTCTTTTTGTTTGTTTTGTAAGAAATGTTTTTGCACATTTAATTTTTATGTACTTCATATTTTTAGATATTTCATATTTTTACATCTATCAAGACTGTTTTACAGAGCTACTATCTTTATTTAGTTAGTTCAGTGATACAATTTGTTCAGAAAAATCATGGCTCCTTTTGATCTTATTTTGCTCTAAATAACTGAAATTTTTCTAAAAATCAAATAAAGGTTAAAATGCATTATCATGGTAAGCATTCAAAAATTCTGCAGAATGTAAAGAAAATTACAGAAGGGGCAAGTTATCATGTTCCAATCAAATGGCAATATTTGGTATGAATATATAGCCTCTTATGTAACTATTTTGAAGATGATCTGATTTGCTATTATGTACAGATCATGTTGTGTTTGATTTTAAAAATTAATCATAATATCCAGAGTTATCACCATCATTAATTACTACCTTTTCCACAGTTCCCAAGTTTAAATGGATATCAAAACCATCTAAAGAGTGTTTTACACTAAAAGATCACTGAGACCCTAACCAGTCCCTGACCCAGAATCTCTACCTCCATTAGAGTGCATCCTTATAATTAAGTCTCAATTGATTCCATGCAATCAGTTTAGCACTTTTCAATTGACCATTTAGAGCCATTAATCTGCTACACCATTGCCTCAGTTGAGAAATTTGTACCAACACCAAACTTCTTTATTCCCTTTACTATAATTTGAATCTTGAGTGTTTCCTGAAGTCTTGTGTGTTAAAGGCTTACTCTTTACGCTAGTGTTATTGAGAGGTGATGGAATCTTTAAAGGCAGGGAAGCCAGGCATGACATCATGCACCTGTAATCTCAGCACTCTAAAAAGCTGAAACAAGAGAAGCAAAGTTTGAGCCTATCTTGGGCAACAAAAGACTCTATCTCAAAATAGAAGAGAAAATTAACAGGACTTGGGATCTCTCTTCAGTGAAAAGACCCTGGGTTCAACCTCCAGTACCACGGGGGTGGAAGAAGAAAAGAAGCAGGGACTAGTGAAAGGATTTTAGGTCCTTGAAGGCAGACCTTCAAACCACAGCCTCCTCCTCATTCTCCTTTTCTCACTGGCCATTTGGTGACTGACTTTGCTCTGCCATGTGCTCCCTTGCTTAAAGGTCTAAAAGAAATAGATCTGTTGGATCAAAGACTGGTGCCTCTAAAACCATGAGCTAAACATTTTCGTTTTATAAATTGACTACCTCAGCCATTTGTTATTGATAACTGATGAACACACCCTTTCTATTTAGTAGCTAGGTCCTATTGCATTTGCTTTTAAATATCTCACTATAAATCATTACTAGGTATAGTGGCATGAATATCTTATCATTTATATCAAATAAAGGAATTAGACTGTACTCTGGCATAATTTTAGTACTTATTAAATATATGTTGAATGAATCATCAAGGGAATGAATGGAAAATATCATAACAAATCTTGTTAAATGCCTTGTTCATTTCAGACTTTATTATATTCTATATTTTCTCAGTTTCCCACTCTACTAAAATAATGAAATTAGACAAACACATACTGATTTTATGAAACTGATACCAATTCTTAGTAACATACACCCCAACAATCTTTCTTCATCATGTCGATTGCTATGCTAATCCATTACAGATTGCTTTCTGGAATATCAAACATGTATGTCTCAGTATTTGAAATGATATTACTTTTGGAAAGCTGGAACAGGATGTATAATCAATTGAAAATGGCAGGATTATTCCTGAAGTCCTATGTTTTTGTTTACAAGGTCACTAATATGGTCAAGTACTTTCAGTTGTGGATTCTTTCAGTCGCTGTAAAGATAATTCACCTGAAGTCAGGATGCCATGGTTCATACTGAGAAGTCCTTTATAATCCTGCATTTACACACTTGGTGTCTAAATTTCACCTTAGAAATTTTCACATTTACTTGGAAATTCATTCTTCTTGACAGAAAAGGAAGAATTATATTAAAAATTAGAATCTATTCGCTTCCTGCTTTCATCCAGTCGTGCGACTCTATAACAACAAAAAATGCCTTTCTTACTGCTAAAGGAAATATTACTGCTTTCAATAGTTTTATGCATCAACCTACTTTGTATTTTATACTTTTTAAATTGCCATGCATCCTAAATGATACTGCTTACTTAGTACTCACTGTGTGGTTGGCATTTCCATAAGTATTTTATACATACATATTAATCTATTATAAATTAATCTTTATGAAAACATTTTCTGGCAGATATTTCATAGAAGTACTATGGGATAGGTATTAGCACTATTTTACAAAGGAGAGACCCAAGGTACACAGAAGTACTTTGTCCAGGGTCTCACAATTTAAAGATGTCTGAGTGAGTTGAAATATGAACTCAGGTAGTCTGGCTCCAGTTTTCTTTACCATTATGCCAGACTTTTCCTTCATTTGAGTGCATTTGTTCATATCTGAGTACTCACTGAACTCACAAGAGTGTCTTACGCATGTGCACTGATTCTATTAGATACCTACTCCTTCTATCACTAAGAATTTATGACTACAAAAGTGATACTAATTTTTCACCAAGATTCTTAAAACTAGTCTGTGTTATGTGGAAAAACACACATGCAGATATATCACATAAATTGAAAATGAAATTAACAAAACATATTCAACTGAGTATTAACACTTTCCACATTTTCTTCCCTTTTAATAACATTGCAAATATGCTATTATCTAACAAGAAAATAAACTAAAATTCCTGCCTGCTGTTCACACTTTTCAACTATTTATATAATATTCTATTTTCGTGAAGAATTTTAGCAACTCTGTTTATGACTTGCTGGAAATTCACTGTTATTGTCACTCAAGGAAAAAAGCAAACTGTTACATGATTGGTTTGTGGTCATCTAGAATTTATCGGGACAAACAACATGATTGTCTCTAATCTGACGTGCAGATTCCATCTCTGAACATCCACCAGTGCTCACTCAGATTTGCTATTTGTTTTAATTTTAGATGTGCCATTTTATAATGTGTATATGATGTTTACATACATCCATATGACTCATTTATGCATATGTGTGATTTTTACACGTGGGTTATTAAGAAGTTTCTGTCTTATTGATTATTTATTTCAACATGCAGAAGTTTAGAACATAAGTGTGCCTTCTGATTGTTTTTCAGATTAGTGCATTCCTCCACAGTTGGGCCAGAGTGTTCTTTACCTCTCAGGCTTTTGACTGCCCAAAGGTATGCTGTGTAGGTCTTGCTGGGAGCACTTGGCAGTGACCCAGGAAGATTCTCTTTGCATAAACCTCAGGACACTTTAGAGCTGCATTTTGTCTCTTTCAAAAAAGCTTCTCAAGACATCCTCTGATGTTCATTTCAATTAGGATTTTTGGTAGAAAGACAGAGCAGGAACCACTTAGTACCACCACAGAGCCTGGACCAGCAGAGATATGACTTTGTTTCTTGAAGAAGAATATTATTATGAAGGAGGAGAAGGAAGAGGCATATGTGTAGGTCTTATTATAGGAAAGTTATTTTCTTTGCATTTTCAACATTCTCATGAAGTTGATATTGTTAAGCTTTTTCAATCTTAGATCTTGTTTAAGGTCACATAAATCTTAAGTAGGAGAGTGAGAATTCAAATACCACCCAGCTGACACTATCGCTCTTTTTCCTAGAGTAGTTACTATTGAGACTTAACTCTGTGTGCGTGTGTGTGTGTGTGTGTGTGTGTGTGAACTGCTTGCAAGGTTTGCACTGGCAAACATTTTCTTCTGAGGATCTACAAAGCCAGGACTTGTGTGCTTTTCCTCTTTTGATTACTGACATGTTTAAAACTCAGTCATTACTTTAATACAATTTACCATGACCATCTGTGTTCTGAGTGGCATACAGCTAACCAGTGCTATGTTAATGCCTTTATTACAACTTTCTTTAAGTCATCGTAAAGGTAAAAATATCTCTTCTTTAGACATAGAGTATTAAGTTAAAGTGTCATTTTGCAAAGTAAGAAGGAAAACCAACGTTTGAACCTGGGTTGCCTAACACCAAACTTGTGTGTCTAACTATTCTGCTACTCCAAATAGAAATAAAAGGATTTTTTTTTACCAGAGAAGAATAAAAAAGTTGTACAAATGATTTATGATATCTTTCTTTTTAAGCTTTAAAAAAACTCTGCCATGTTGTTGTTGCAATAATATAAAAGAGTACAAATAAGCATCCCTGCCAGTATATGTAGGAAATTTAACCTAAGCAGTATACGCCATTTAAATAGCTATAGCTTTTAATTCCAATTTACGAATGATACCAACCTACAAACTTTTATGGAATTTTTACTTGTACATGTGTTAATGGGAGAATTTCACCTTACAAAGGACTTCCTATCCTCTACATTTAGAGAAGCAGCAACTTTACTTGTTTGGTAAAAAATATTTATCTTTAAACTGTATTATCATTTCATAGAAGGAGAATCATTTTGGTGTAAAAATAAGTATGCCTCTGCTACTTTCTTTTTGGGTGCTGCTTTATTACTGTACCAGTTTTCTTCCTGTAAAAAAAAAAATTGCTTACTCGGGTAACATATCTCACAAGACCAAGTCTTTCTGAAAACCCAGGAACACAATGGCTTCCATAACAGCTATGACTTCCCTGGCCAGCAGAGATCTCCTGGGCTCCAAAACAGCACATCTGACATTTCACTGCAGGTCACCAGTTATGTGCTACAGGCACAAGCACAGCATCTTCCCACTTGAACATAATGTTTTCTCTCATCCTCAGGTTTGTCTCTCCAAAACCATCTGAATCCTTGGCACCATTTTCTCTCACCTGATTTGCTGAAACAGCAACATAGCTGGGTCGTTAATTATATTACTCACCTGTAGAACCCATTCTTCACACAGAACTGTTATAAGTTTCCCAAGATCACACGAATTCAAGCTGCCAGTTCACACAGCACTCTTCAGCATCTTCCCTTGGAATCACGTACAGTCACTGAATTGTTGTTTGGAAGGCGCTTTCATTTTATGTCTTTTATTAGTGTATGTTTGTTATATGTTTGCTCATATAGGGGAATCAGTATGTATACATATTGCATCATGATCATTTTATTCCCCTTTCTGCCCCTATGATACCATTTAACCCTTTTCCCAGGTCTCCTTCCCCATCTCCAAAATTTCTACCTCCCTATTTTCTACCAACTCTCCTTTGTTCTTCTCTTTAAATTATTAATATTTTGGGGGTCTCTTAATGAGAAACCATGGCAATATTTAACCTTCTGTGTCTGATTTATTTCACCTAAATTATAGTATTATGATGCATCATTTTCCTACAAATGACTCAAATTTATCTTTTTATGCTTGTGCAGTACTCCACACACAATGTGAATTGCACAGTCATAAACCTGAGTATGCATGCATCACTGTAATATGATGACTTTTAGTCTTTCAAGAAGATACTCAGGAGGGGTATACTGAATCAATTGGAATTTCTAGTTTTATTTATTTATTTAGGAATCTCCATACTTGTTTTCTGCACTGGTTATACTAGTTTTCTTTTTCTGAGAGAGTCCCTGGTAAGCTCTGCAGAGTCACAGGAAATCACTGAAGCCCTGTCCTGCTGGCCTGCTTCAAGGTGTACTTCTCTCAGCATTTCTGTGGGAATGGTCCCTCCTACCCTTGCCCTCAGCACAAGTTGGCTCTACTGGTTGGCGTCTTCCCTGCGACCCACTCAGGGAGACTGTCCTTACCCTGGAACATATGAAGTTCCCTCTGTGTTACTCACTGCATGTTAGAGAAATTGAAAGCTTGTTATCTTTTCTCCTTGGAATGCTGGAATTCTGTTTTGGGCAGGTCATGTGTATGCATAAACCATCTGAGAAGCCTATGTGTTAGGACCATTTATGTATTTTGAATTAGATTTGTGTATGGACTTGTATGTAACTAAATTATAAATAATTCACTGAATAAATGAAGCACAGAAATGGTCTAACAGAGATGGTCTTTTACATGTGATGGTTTAAGAATTTTTTTTCTTTATAATGGATTTGAAAATAGTATGTATTCAGTGGAAAACATGCTTCACATATGAATTGTGATCTTTCCCTGGGAAGGCCATATGCATCACGGCATACCCTTGTGATGCTGAGTAGTGAGAGCTCCCAGTCACCCACTTAATCATAAGGGAAAAGATCAACACTCTAGAGTGCTCTGTGTTGCTGAACTAGGGTTTTCAGGAAGTTAGATATATTCAGTGGTTTTCAATTTAGGATATCCTCAGCTTGCAATGGGTGTATCACGATGCAATGCATAAGTCCAGGGATCTGTGTATATCATCAATCTCAAAATATTGGTGTTTATTCAGGGCTTATAAATACTAGACACAAAAAAGAATGCAGTAAGTGTGAGCTACAATCAAATTATTTGGTGAATGTTTACCTTTTTTTAATATTGCAGCCAAAGACACATTACTGTAAATCCTCCTTAAAATATTCCCTCTCACTTAGATCATTTATTGTTTCCACTTTCTGAAGTAGTTCTGGAAATCCTCTTTCCTGAGGGTCTCTATGAGGTGTGATGAAAACTATGGTGAAAGCTGCTACCTAGTTCCATCCAATAGAAAGGCAGGTTTGTAAAAGCTTACGGTATGTCCTCATCTACCTGGCCTGATGTGACTTGTGGCTCTTGTCCAAAGTCAAAATGACTATGAAAAATGTACATCAAATGTACATCAAAGCAACCAGGTCAGCTCAACAAAAGACACATATGAAAGGGCTTCCAGAATCGCTTCAGAAAGAGGGAAGAATGATGGGATAAATGTGCTAAAAAATGTGTCACTTTAGTGAGGCAGAATATTTTGAGGGGAATCAATGGGCATGTTTCCTTTGTTATACTCACTTTTTAAAAATGTAAACATTCACCATATTTTTAATCATATCTTGTATTTAGAAGTCTCTCCTGTACCTGTGACTTACTGGCTATAAGAACTAAAAGACACAACCTGTATGTTTAAGATTTTGTACACTTTACACATACATACTGGAAAGAGATAAAAAAGCTATGGTGATATAAGTTAAGTTTAGCATAGAAATGATATTTTAACTGAGTAATTGCTTAGCTAAGAACTGCGTTAAAGTTAATTTGACTGAGTCTGACTTGCTTTTCTCTCCCTGTCCTCCACTCCACACCCACTTCTTTTTTTTTTTAGTAGAAATGTATGATTTATTTAGTTTCCTTCATTTGGCATCACAACAACATAAAGCCATCAGTATAATCACTATAAGAGTACTTTGTTTTATTTTTTATCACCCAGCACATTTTTATTGTCAGAATGTTTACTAATCATTCATTTTTTATTTACGCTAGCTGGGGAAGTTTTGCAAAAATCTTGTGACTATTTAGGGGGAAAAAAACGTTTAAATTATGGAATCGCTCCTATTCTTCCAACCAGTGAACACACTACAGATTTAAACTCCGTAACTCCCTTAGATGAAGCCTGAAGTAAAAGAAAAGCTGCTCCTCTCCTGCAGCAGTTGGACCCTGTGCCTCATCCCCTCCCAGACCAGCAATGCCCCAGAATAGACCAATGCTGTATTTTTCTCAGATTTTCTTGAAATAATTATTCTGAGAGACTGAGACAGAAATAAAGACACATGCGATTAGTATCTATTTCAAACTCTTGGGTTATTCCAATATTTTTAAATAAGCATTTTATGACTTTGTTAAAGTGAATTCAAATATTTTAATAGTGTATTTAAGGGCATATATAAAAAGAGAAATAGGATAAGAATAAATATTAATTGGAGTAAAAAGTAAACTTGTGACATGGCAGTGGGAATCCCTGGGAATTAATAAGAATGCCTGAAAGTGTTGAGAATACAGCCCAGTAGAATTTGGGATTAGAGGGGTTTTTATTAGTGTTCAGATTTAGCACCCCTAAATGTCACACACAGTAATATACTCTCCTCTTATCCTAGAATATGTTTCTTATCTCATTCAAAAATCAGTTTTAAAAGCATCTGTTAGTTGTGTGGATATCATGTTGCCCAACCTTATATAAACTGTACTTCCTGATAGTCACCTCAAGGTCATGTTAACTGAGATATCAATATTATAATTCTAAAGTAAAATTAACCTTATGAGCTTATTATGAACTAGATTCTGGTTATAATGATTCCAGTAGGCCCATGGCTTACACCTATAAGAACCAATAGTGTTTAAGTGGGCAATAATTAAACTTGAAAAATCATATATGTGTGTGTACATATAAGTATATATTTGAATGTAGATACCTTGAATACATATCAATTTATACATACTTTCAGTCTTGTATTCATAGGGAAATACAATCAAGGAATATTTGTTGCTAAAATGATAATACGCTGGAAATTTCATTTGGGTAGTACGTAGTTGGCTGTCCTTTCTTTTGTGATTATAAATTCTCTAACGAATTATCTTGGAGAAAACATCAGTGTTCAGCATCTTCATGGGAGTCACCCAGCTGTTCAGGAGAGAAAGGTGTCACGCACAGGTGTGAGCAGAGAGATGATGTCAGTTGGCAAAGAATTTTGAGTGACTGTAGCTAAAATAAAAGGACATGATTAAGATTATCAAAGGAAGTAAAAATATGATGTAGTCACAGAACTAAACCCTTTGTATTCTTTGATTGATTAGAGATGCTTAGATGGAATGCCTGCCCTTTAATCATTTTGTCATTAGGCAACCATCATCCTTTCTTTCCTCAGCAGTGTCCAGGGGTAAGCACTGAGTTGTATGGGTTCAGGGTTGCTGTATCCACTGATCACACTTTGAGGTGAGCATACATTCTTGGTAGTTAGCCAGTATTACCACTTGCCTCTTTGAACTGTTATAGAAGTCAATACACATTTGTATTCCCAAAGGTTGTTGCATTTTAAACAGAGATGAAGTAGGAATTTTAAATGGCAACATTAGGATTAACTTGATATGTAAATTTTGGTCACCCTTGCACAACACATTTTGCAAAACGTGCAAAAGAAAGAAAAGGAACTAGACATTAATTTGCAAGTATTGTTTCCTAAGTACTATACTTCAATTTAAATTTTTTCCTCTGGAATGTCAGTTTTATTTATTATTCTCATTATAAGGATGAGAATGCTCTGTCCCAGTTAAATAAAGCAGTCTTTCCCAGTGGAACTTCTCTAATAAACTATGGTGCCAGCCTTGATCTGGTGGAGTGGCAGCTCATGCCCTGCCGACTCCTGAATGCTGCCTCTAATTTCTAATACTTACAGCTCCCCTCAGGAAGCAGACAGCTCCAGTGACCTCTTATAACTGTGAGCTAATGTGCTAAAGATGTTTAGACTTTTTATAAAACAGTATCTGTGGCCACACTGAATCAGAATAGACTGAATGTTATAGAGGTATTTTGTTGTTGTTGTTGCTGGCTTTTTGAAGATTTTAGCCCTGGAATTGCACCAAAGTCTATTAATATATAACTAACCCACGAAACTGTGAAGGTCTTCATGTGAAAATCCTGGAGGTGAGCTTGGACTGCAGCCTATTTTGCGGTATGGAAGTTTCTCAAAGCAAATGTCAAGGTTTTGAATTCTTGTGAATCAAAACACAGACAAAAATAAAATTTTAGTTACCTCTTGGAATGAAAACTAGAAGCTAGAAAATAATCTCCTTTCCATTATTTAACAACTCAAAATTAGTCTATTAATCACTAAATTTATTTGCAAAAGATACAATTTTTCTTTTGGAAATATTTAGTTCTTTTTATTCTATAATTTGGAATGCTCTGAAACAGATATGTTGCATACTTCCTTCTTATTTCTGTAGGAAAATTAAAATTTTGGCACTCAGAAGAAAGTGCCATGAGGCCCTTTAAACATTTTGAGTAACTTATAATTATTGTCTGCACTTTGTGTCGTATTTCCTGAATGATAACCACGACTAGGGCTGATAGTGGAAGACTGGATTGCTGGTTTATTGCCTCTCCTTTCTAGATTCTCTCTGAGAAGAATAAAGAGAAAAAGGGAGATTGAAGCTTTGGCTTACTTCCTTTGGATCCTGGCATCTCTCAAAACACAGGTGTTTTTTATAAAGTTGGCTGTGAAAATATGACTGATGGAAAAATCTGGGTTCCCACAAAGTTCCTTAATACTGTACCTTCCCTTGCATTAGGAAAGCCAACACTCACCCTCTTTCCTGAGCCCTGAGAGGGCTGACTTTGGTTGTGTTTCACATACTCTGACACAGGCAGACCAGAATCAGAGGGAGTCCTCTTCACTACCCCCTGCAAGGTCATCCCTGGGCTCACCCCCATGTGCTGAATAGAGCAGCATGGTGGGTGCTGGTGGCTTCCTGCAGACCCATGATACTCTCCATGGAGACAGTGGCATTCTGCCCTCTTCCCATGGAACGCACTCAGCTCTCTAGAACTC
Organism: Dasyprocta punctata; assembly: GCA_004363535.1. Classification (NCBI taxonomy): domain Eukaryota; kingdom Metazoa; phylum Chordata; class Mammalia; order Rodentia; family Dasyproctidae; genus Dasyprocta; species Dasyprocta punctata. The sequence continues at coordinate 72,820 of RJWM01005226.1, read as the reverse complement.
AACGCTCCAGATCCCCGGAGAAGCCAGTTGCTTACCAGTCAGCTCACTGCAGGTCCTGGTCTTTTGATAAAAATAACTGTACAAAAAGGGATACAAGGTAAAAGAAATTCCACCTTATTCTCAACTACTTCCCCTAATCCACCAGAAATGACTTTTCTTCCCTTGGAGAGACGCATTCATTTACAAGCCTATGCCGGAACACTAGGAAGCAGAGAGCTGATTGTGCAGGAGGCAGGAGAATTCTAAGCCAACTGTGGCATTTAAGATCTTGCAGTTGGCAAAACAGTTTAAATTACTAGCAGACACTTAATAGTTTCTATTTTATTTTTCTGTGCATTTGCCTATCTTCCTGCCCAGTACTTCTGTCTTGTCTCAATTTTTCTTAACCCCTAAATGGCAGCAAAGTGATTCTTGCAGGGCTTAATTCAAGAATGATAGCTACCATCATAAAAGCATATTCTGATGGAGAAAAATATTTTCTTGTGTTCAGATATGAAAAAAACTGTCTCATGTACTAAGCAACATTAGTTACTTAAATTTTAAAGATCTTAATCCATCTAGTTTATCACATATGCTAATTATATTTTTATTAGATCAGTAAACAAAATTAAACATATTCTTTTTCTTTCAAGGCTATTTGCACACAAAGAATTTTTCATTTGCGTTTTCAAACATCTGATCAGACCAATAGATGAACTCCGCACCTCTGCTCTCTTAATTCAAAGCATATAGCATATTTTTTTAATTTCATGCAAATACTGCACAAAAATTTTGAATACATTATGCCATTTTCTAATTTTAAACAAACTTGATTTAAGCATGTATGCAGATTGTTTCATTTGCTAGTTAGAATATCATTCTCTGCAGCTCCCAGAGAGTAGCTGAATCTGGCGACAAGATTTATGAAGCTATGGTTTGGAATATTGATCAGGCTTCCCAGTGTCCACTTTACTGTGTGTCCCATTAGAGATGAGGAAATGTATCTGAAAATGCTTCTTTTTTGTGTGGAAGTATTTTTATTTTGTTAACATAAGATTCATGTACCTCCAGTACAGAGGCCAGTGCATGAAGTGTAAGAGAAGATCAGTGAATGATTGTTGACTGAAAGGATGCTCATAAATTTGATGAGTGGCTGTAATCAAGATCCCAGTAAAACTTTCTATTGTCCTCTTTAGATTTTCAGGTAGTATCTTGCAGTTATTTAGTGTACAGTAACATGATAGCCCTGAACAAAAGATTATTTTGAAAATCAAAAACAAAGGAAAAAGTGAGGAGGCACTTGGAACAATATTTTTTTAACTAATCTGTGCCCAGTGTCCTGCTCCGTAAGAGAACAGCCAAAGGCCACAAGGGAAATGCTGCCACAAGGGAAATGCTGCATCTGGGTTTATGTGGAGCATACAACTTAATCACAAAATGTGCCAGCTTTTCACATGCAGAGCAATGAAATGAATGTAAATGCATGTGTATAAGATTTCTCAAGTGCCCAGACTACTTTGTAGACAGGAACTGTGGTTTGTAAATCCATTTTATACCTGCAAGCATTATAAAAAAGCGAAACTGTTATGTTGGTGACTAGTGAAGCATTATCATGAAAAGTAAAAAAGTATTAATTCTCACAAATAGTCAGTGTACTGATTATAATGAGCGATTAGATTTAATACCTATTAAATCACTAAACTGAGTGAAAATACTTTTCTAGCTGTGTAGACATCTTTCTACCATGGACGATTTAAGGTGTTAATTGCAATCACTGGTGATGAAAATAATTATATATTAGTGCATGGAAATTATGTAACACTATATATTTCTGACTTGCTACCTGTAATGCAATATAATCCTCCAATAAATGCATGACCTTAAAAATAAGATCTTTTCTATTCAAGTGCTGTAAATGTCACAGTAATGAATATAAAATAATAGAAACACTTTTATCTTTTATAAAAAATTGCATTTTAAACCTCAATAATTTACATTTATCTCTGAGGCATATATTAATATTTGAATATACATCATCTTTAACCAAACATCACTGATATGATGGACTGGCTAGATACAAAGTGGCCTTCATAGAACATCCACTCTGTCTACCTCCCTTCTTTTCATCATACCCTAAGAGGCCGAAGCCAAGAGGTATGCCTTATTGGCTTTTAATTCTTCCTGGTGAATAGCAGGTACTGAACGTTTGTGAATGAAATAGTTGCATCCTTTTCTCTCACACATTTGTCTTCAATCAGTCGGTGTCTAATAATATCAACAATTAAAATTTTATTAGATACTTATTATATATCTTGGTCATAAAGACCAATGAAATTATTCCTGTCTTCAATGTATTTTACTATCTAGCAGAAAGAGAAATTACATAAGTGAAGGGGACAGTATATCTCACCAGTATAGAACATAGGACATTTGGGACCCAAAGAAACAATGACCAGTTCTTCTTGAAGTAGAGATAAAAATTTCCTAGGAAGTTTGTTTTAACCATTTTTGATAATATGAACTTTTACAATTTAAAAAAAGTCTTCATAATTAAAAAATTCCCCTACACACATTCTATATTTTCTGACTTTCCCTTCTGGAAATTCTTTTTATGTTACCCAAATTCTTCATGATGCATTTTCAACTTGAAGTTCCTTAGTTTCTCCAGGGAAGATAGAAAGCAACTGATTGGTATCCCTTATTTAGCAAGCTGAATTTTTGGCAGGCTGAATTACTGGATCAAAACCAAGAGGATTAAATATAACAGGAATAAACATAAAATCCTATATTTAAATTTAAAATGTTATTATACAGATAAAGGACAGAGAAGCACTGATGTACGCAGTGGGGGAAAAGCCTGAGGCGTTTAGGTGGCTGCAAATTAAATATAAGTGCAGTGTACAATGGGGCTGCTATACTCTGTTTTTTCTTCAAGTCATATAAGTCTTTTGTATTTAATGGAGCTGCTAAAAACCTAATTCAATCTTCACATTTTGACAAATGTTACTGGGTCAGAACATATGCAAAAAATAATTGGTTTGGTTCTGTGTCACAGCGAAATTATGCAAAAGACTGAAATCTTTGAGGATATTTAAATATACATGTCTGCACTAGAACTGGCCTCTGTCTCGAAGGTCATCAGTTTTAACCAACGACTGAGCATATTTCTCATCTTCTCACCAACTTCTAAGTAGTAACAATTCTTGGCCCTTCTTCTCTGGGACAAGCTCCTTTCCCTGTAAGGCACACTTCCATAATTAACGTGACCAGGCTAGCACACACCACATAGAAAACACTTGTTTCTCTTAACCTATCCTTTTTATCTTCGATTCTCTGGCCTTTACTAGAACCAGAGAATGAGTTTCTACTCTTTGTTGTCTCACCTAATAGTTGTCATCATCCTGTATTTTTGTCTCCTTTATTTAATTGGCAGCTTATGTAAAAGAATTTGCTTCACACTGCCTCACCATGCAAAAGCAATAACTAAAATTGATGATATGAGAAGTATTGTTTCTTTTAATTTTAAAGTCAGAACTGCATAGCAAAGTTCAGTTCACATGAAGTTTTTTTCTTGAGAGAAAAGGAAAAAAAGATTAACCTGAATTAATATTGTGAACTGGATTTTTCATTACCATGTAAGTAAATGTGTGGGCTGTCAGCTGAACATTCAGAATAATTAATTCCCTAACAGGCATGTCATTGGGCCCTGTGTCTGAGAATATAGTAAGGTAATATAGTATGAAGTTTTATCTAAACAGCTGACATCTGCTATGAATTTTATGTCCTGAGAGATGACAGCACTTTGTCTATTTTTATAAGGAGGAGGAGGGCCGTATCATTTCCTCAAGAGAGCATGCACAAAGTGACATAGAAGATAGTTGCCCAGTTTATGCCAAAAAGTAAAAGATGAAAAGCCTTGATTGACAGGATTTTTATTCTTGGTCACTATTTTATTCCAATCCCTGCTCTAGAGCTCTGAGCTGGCAGAACAACAGAATTTCATTCTTTTTTTTTTTTTTCTGCTGAAACAGCTAGCTTTCTGAATTAGTCCTCTCACCATGTCTTTATTAAAAATGCATGGAGCCTGTGAAACATGACATCAATACATTTCCTTAGTGTCCTAGACATTACAGAGGCATAGCTGTATTTTAAAAAAGAGAATTTTACTCCCAGAAAACTTTTTTGCAGTGAAGAGATTTTTGTTTCATCCCTAAATTTTCAGCATAAAGTAATCTACCTGACTGACCTTTGCATCTAAATTTTGTTCTTCATGTATAGTGGTCCCACTGGTTTTTTTTTTTTTTCTCAGAAGCTGTCAGATTTTGTTTTTGTTAATGTTGTTCTTTTTCTTTATTTTACTTTTTAATTGATCATTAATGCCCTAGGTCTTGATTTCTTTTGTAGTTTTCACAATATGTTTGGGTGTTGGACCAAAGTAATAATTAGATTTGTTTGATTTATGTCTTACTTTAGATCATTTCTTTTAAAAAAGAAGACATGGTCCGGAATATGTTTTCATTTGGTCAAGATCAATTCTGGGATATATTAGTAGACTATTACAATTTAATCTTGAGTTTACACACTAGGAAAACTTTATTAACTATCTTAAAAGTTGTATAATGAGCATCACAGAACTCACTCTGGGGAAAAAGCATGTGTGTGTCATAAATGTCAGAAGGCCTTCAGTCAGAACATAAGCTTGATCCAACATTTGAGGACTCATTCTGGAGAGAAACCCTTTACTTGCAATGAGTGTGGAAAAAACCTTCTGACAGATTAGATACCTCAGTGAACACGTAAGAATTCATACTAGGGAGAAGCCTTACGCATGCACCGCATGTTGTAAAACCTTTAGTCATAGAGCACATCTAACACACCACCAAAGAATCCATAGTGGGGAGAGACCCTACAAAGGTAAGGAATGTGGGAAAGCTTTTAGGCAGAGGCTACACCTTAGCAACCATAAAACTGTTCATACAAGAGTGAAAACACATGAATGCAACCGCTGTGGAAAAGCTTACAGGCATGATTCATCCTTTGAGAAACATCAAAGACATCACACTCGAGAAAAACCTAATGAATGCAATGAATGTGGAAAGTCCTTCAGCTATAATTCATCACTTAGCCGACACCATGAAATACACAGAAGGAATGCATTGCAAAATAATGTGTAAAAAATGATGAGAACAAAGGCTAGCTCTAAATCAGTAATTCTAAAACTTTAAAATTTCAGAACTCAAGTAAGTTTGAGAAAGTGATATGATGGCAGCTTTTAATTTTGTCCACTGTGTAAATGAACACTGCATTCATAAACTGTCCACTGACACCTCTATACAAAAGTATTTAATAAAACCTGGTTCTTCAAAAAAAAAAAAAGAAAAAGGCTATAACAACTATCCTAATTTGAGCAATTGCTCCAAAATTTTACATTTTCTATTTCCCAAACCAAATGGCTGGGTTTTTGTTTTCTCTTTTTGTTTAATGGTTTTCTTTAAAACTATGTACTTACAGACCAACTCATAATCAGAAGATAGAAATTTCTAGCATGTTGCTTATTAGTAAAATCATCCAGGTAGTCATGTAAATTTCCTGATGAGACTTAGGATTTCTCCAGAAAAATAGCTTAGTGATATTTGAATTAAATGATGAACTGTAATGAATACCAGAGTGAGTAGTCATCAGGTACCGTGTCTCGACTCAAGGACATAGTGCCAGGCTCTCAGTGAACAACCAGATTAAACAAAATATCCACTGATTCATACCTTCAGTCTGCCCTCAGAAAAGCACAAGTCATTAATGAACCTGAAATATTACCACAGTTAATTACAAAGTTTTTAGAAGCAGTCCTGCCCACCTATAACCCCTATTCAAAATCAATTGCCATTAAGTTATAAATAAATCCTCAAAATTATAATCCAACCATCATGTTCACATTTACTGATAAGCAAGTTCATCATTCACCACTCCATATAACCACTTTAATTGTGCTCTTTAGGTATTTTCCATATTATTGACATCTTTTTCCCTGCCCTTAATCTGTATTAATGATTATCATCAGGCCTGTAATACATCAGAAAGTCTAATACGAGATGTGAGTGGATAACACTTCTCTTCTTTTAATGTCTAAGTTAGTTTGCTAGCATTCATTATTTCTATATTCCGCATAATGACACAATTTAACACTATTAGTTTTAACATTTGGAAATCAGAAGTGGAGTACTTTTTAAATGAGTCATTTGAGTTATCAGCAAAGGAACCAAACTGTATTTCTGAAGTTCAATTTGATAGCATATCCTCCTGAGGATTTAGCTCAGTGGCACAGTGCCTGTTTGGCAAGCGTGAAGTCATGAGTTCAATTCCTGGTACCAGAAAAAAAAAAAAAAAAAGGATTCTATTTGATAGCATAGTTGTACCACTTGAAAATTTGTTGACTTGTGTTAAGAAGCTAAAAGTGGCAACGACAAAACTTTTGCCCAAATTGTTGGATTTTCTATGTGTGTTGATTTTACAAGATGTGTTGTAAAGAAGTACATTTTGCAAGATGTTTGTTTATGAGAAGAACTATTTGTAACTATAGAAAAATGTGGTTATTGTGAATGAAGCAATGCTATTGCTGCACTAGTATATACATTCAGGTCTAAAACCTGTGAATTTATTATTATGATATCAGTTTACCTGTGGTGAAAAAGGTTCATTTAAGCCCAAAGCCTGGGAGATCTGGTTTCACTGTTTTAAATTAATAATGTGTCAGGTGATACACTTGTCTTTGATAATACATTGTCAAACTGTTGATATGTTCTAAGAAAGCATAATTTCAAATACATTTGGGGCCATTTCACAGTTTGACTAAACTGACCACTCCATTGTAGATTCCTGAAATTCTAAGAGCATGCAGAACATTGCTGGAATACATGACTAAATTAGGATCTTATAAGAAAAGAAATGATATTATTTTAAGTCACCAAAAAAATCAGTCTTCGAAATATTTTCCATGACTTAAGTCATTAATATATTCAGCTAGATCTCTATTTTTTAAATCATTTATCAATGCTTTCTTTTCATAAAACAAAAGCCATTGGCTCATTTAAGGATTTGAAACCTGCACATTTCCAAAATGTTTACTTACTTTGTGTTCTAACAGTTTTTTCTAACTTTTCTCTCAACAACCAAATTTTCCACTCCTGTGAAGATTATGTACCAGGGGAAATAATTCTTATTTATACAACAATGCCAAAATTTAATTATGTCTTTTAATTCTATTCTTTATTTCCTTAATTTTGCCAGTAGTTCTATAGTTTGGATTTCAAGTTATGCCAGTGCTTTTCTAACTACAGACAGCACTTACTAAGAGACAGAATTTAAATATCTGTGTCATTATACTAAGATTCAGCATTATTAGTTCATGCTTAGTTTTAATGAGGGGAAAAGGTGTATTTTACCTACATGTATTATAAAATTTAGATTTTAAACAATTTGATACCTAACGTTTCTTCCATCTTTCTATTTTCTCTGGGACATTTAGAGATTTTAAGGCAACCTGCTAAAACCGCCTTCCTTTTCATTTGTTAAATCAAGTAATTTTCCATCTCTGACTCTTAGTGTGAAAAGCATTTGCAGTTCCTGGGATATTTCAGCTGTTGACACTTTAGAAACCTCCAGCTCTGTGTAGGTGTTTCAAAGTAAATTTGAAACATGGAGGTGGAAGAAAAGCCATATGTCCCTAAAAGTTTTATTTAATTTTTTAAGTGAAAGGAGAGCTGGAAGTACAAAAGTCTTGAGAGTTGGTAAGCAGTTCCTACGATGAAGAGAGCTGCTGAAAGGAGAACTAAACAGAGTCGCTATTAAAAAAAAAATCTTAACAAATAGCAGACCATTGTTTTATTACTTAAAAAATATGAACCATTATAAAAATAGCACTCTTGGTATGATGTTTCTTTTTGACGAATCAGAATGTATTATCAAATGTAAGTGTACACCTAACACATTGTTCATTTTAACTAATACATTAACTGATTTATTTTTCATTGAGAGTGTTAGCATGGGTTCCATGTGCTTGAGAAGGGTGCAGCACAGGTTTCCAAATAAGCCCCAGTCCTGAGGAATCAGGTATAATCTCTCTAATCCATACAATTTTTAAATGCTAATATTTAAGGGATAAGAGGACAAAGAAATGAAATGTTTGTGAGTGTTGCCCAGATGACCATACATTTGCAAGAAGATTTGGGACACCAAAAAGAAAATGAGTTTCATGTTTCTATTTGGATCTATGGGAAAGGAAGAATTAGGAAGAAATCCAAGAATAAGTACCTTTTTCCAAGGAAAATAACTTTTTGTGGTCTTTCAAAAAAGCTCATATTTTCTTCAGAAGAGTTGAACAAGAAGTAAAATGAACAGATACGTAAACAGTAAAAAAATGAAACTTTATGGGTGAAAACTCATAATTCACTTCAATTTATGCTTTTGATAATATTTTTCTTTATACCATCCTGCCACTGTATTATCATCATCAACAAAATGTACTTTGAACGCGTCCCATGAGCCAGGTACTGGGGATATGAGAATGTACAGGATGTGTTCTCTGCCCTCTACTGATCCCAGACTGTTTTGATTTTTGTTGTGATATAGAAAAAAAGTACATCTTTATTTATAAATATTTTCAGTAGCTTTATCAAGAGGGAACTATTTCTGGATTCTGAAATTGTCCATGTTAGCACAACCATCAGTTGTTAACCAGGTTAAGGAAATGAAATCACAGTAAAAACTGGGTCTCTGAAGTTTTTGATCCAGTAGTGTTTTTTCTTTTTAGTGAAATTATTGTACTTAGCTTTCTGCTCATGAATCTTTTTCTAATTAATTTTTTTATTTGTTCTTTAATCTCATTAGTCAAGCCACATGATCACAATATCAATTTGATTCAGTCCCCCAACTCGTCCTTTATCTCACTTCAAGCACAAAACACTAAAATGTTTAGAGTACTAAAATGCTTTAAAATTTTTAAATACTAGAATGCCGCAATGTATTTTTATCACTGTTTTGATTTTTGGCTATTGTGTCTATATATATTTTTTCAATCACTAGACTTTCCTGTCTTTGTTAAAAGTCTAAATTTGTTGATAGGATTGTGTGTTTTGGGGAGAGGCATAGGGAAAACAGATTTGCCAGAACTCTCCTTTCTTCCAAAAAAGAGCTCTAACACTGGGGCCTCTGAGAACCTGGGTCTTATGTGTAGTTCAGTGTAGTATGTGGAGAGAAGGCTAGCCATGAAAGGAAATTTTAATGCCGCTTGACTTAGACATCCAAGTCTCCATTGTAAAATTGAAATACATAAACACAGCGCACAGCACAGAACCAGGGAGTGAGGTTCGCATAGTGTGCACACGACAAGTGACTGCTGGGCTGGTTGAGGAGCTCCCTGGTATTTGGTGCTGTCTGAGGCCCCAGGACCTCAGAAAAGCCTCAGCTGGTGTTAAAACTGTTACTGATAATTCTGTGTTATCACCATGGCTTAGATTTCCCTGCCAGTCCAGCAGAGGGGCTTAAAAAGTTGGATCTGTGTTGAGTCTAAGAAAGCAAAAACTGTGCTATTCCTTGGCTCATTGCATCCTAAAAGTGCCCTGTGATGAATTCATGCCCAATGTGTTTATAGTCTTGTAAAATTGGCGTAAGGAAAGGGCTGCCGGCCGAGGGCTCAGGAGACTGCTTCTGTGCAAGAGCTTGCAAGTTTGTCTTCATATAATGCAGGCCATAAATGCCTTTGTAATTTTATTTGGATTGAAATGATGTTAACTGAGTTTGCTTTATCCACCCTGGGAACTTAAAGGGTAAGGCCAAATATGATTCAAAAATGAAGACCCGGACAACTCAGAGCAGAAACCACTGATGGGGGAGGCAGCAACAAAGGTTCAAGTTTTAAATTAATTTGGTTCCTAAATTTTACCAAGCCCACACAGCTCTGAAATAATTTTAGGGTTGTAACTCAGTAGTAGAGTACTTGTCTAACACGTGAGGCTCTGGGTTCCATCCCCAGCACTGTCACCCAAGAAAAATGCATGCACACACCTGTTGAAAAGTGTTCCTTGCCAAGGCTGTTGCTACCTCCCACTTCCTCTTTCTCCTCCTCCTCCTCCTCCTCCTCTTCCCTCTTTTCCTCATTCTCTCTGTCTCTGTCACTCTCTGTCTTTCTGTCTCTGCCTCTCCCTGTCCCTCTCCTCCCCTCCCCACTTCCATTCTCTCAATTTTTGAAATATTGAGAGTGCTTTCCCCAAATCTGAGAAAGTGTGCTGTGAGATCAGCATAAACAATATTGTGGAGTTATGTCCTCACCCAGCCCTGCCTCAACCACACACAGCCGTGAGATTTATACAGAGGTCACCAGCATGAATAACCTGACTCCCTATCCATCTACCAATAGATTGACACAGGCTCATGTGCACTTATTTGGCCCTTCTTTGGTGTGTTCCGGGCTCCCTGTTCCTCCACTAACCATGAGCTAACCATAGCTTTCCTCCTTTAACTTTGAGTATGGGATACTTTGTCTCAGCAACAAGAAAAGTAACTAAGACAGGCCCCTTCACAGTGTAAACCTGGAAATACGAAGTGATTATAAACCCCAGTCAGTAAGGAAGATCTGTGTTCTCATGCTGGGTCTGATCCCCTGTGCACCTCTCACAGTGCAGACCACTGTGTGAATGTATAGGTACTTTTTCAAACTGTGTCACTTAGGGTAATATCCTGGAAAATGGGCAGAAACAGGAGAGATGATTCTTTTCTACCCTAGTAGATTGGTTTTCTCCCCAGAAAATATTTAATTAGAAGCAGAAATGTTTTATTTTTCAGAAGAAGGGTAAAGTGATGGGCTCCTAATCCTAACTTCAGAAAGTTATCTTCGCCTGTAATCCCAGCACTTGAGAGACGGAGGCAAGAGGATCACTGTGACTTTGAGGCCAGCTTGGGCTACAAAGTGAGTTCAAGGCCAACCTGAACTACATAGTGAGACTCTGTCTCAAAAAGACAAAAAAAAAAAAAAAAAAAAGTTATCTTTTCACACATGCAACAACCTTTGAAGATATCAGAAGAATATTTCCTCTCTCTCTCTCTCTCTCTCTCTCTCTCTCTCTCTCTGTCTCTCTCTCTCCTCTCCCTCCCTCCCCCTTCCCTTGCTTTCTTTGCCTTCCTTCCTTCCTTCCCCTCCCTTTCTTTTCCCTCCCATTTGGTTCCCTAAGGTCCTTCCTTCTTTCCTTCCTCCCCACTTAAGTAGTCTTTCATTCCTTCATTATTTCTCTCTATTCTGTTTCATTCAGTATCAATTATCTGAGCACAGTTTAAACTATAATGCATTTTCTCACATGAGAATACAATGACATGTATGTGAGATATTTAACCCTTTTGATTTAAAATTATGTGGGACTTGGGAGTTATTTTAAAGCCCAATGCCAGGAAGCAGGAATCATTTTCTCATTTGAGAATAGAATGGAGAGGATTATGTCATTTCTTAAGTGGATCTTCACATTTGAGGAAAGGTACTAATTATCCTAAGGGAGTGACTCCAGTGCTGGCATTTTCCTTTCAGTGGATTCCTCTCATCCTCCACTCTTAAATCTGCATCGTTCTCAGTTAATTTGCTGAGGTCTGGGCTGTCTGGTGATGGATGGCGGTTTTAGAGAGGTCCAGAATATGCATCATGGGGATGTGAATAATGGCACTGCTGGGTGGTTTCCTGATCCATAAAGAAGCAGATCATTTTTTAACCAGACTGATCCCCTGTGATGGAAGTGGGATTTTTTAAACTCTATTTTCTCAAAGGAAATGTCAATATGCATAAAAATCTGGTGGAGCTTATTGAGTAATAAAGTGGAAAAAAACAGTAGGAACGAGGTTAGAGCCAGATAAAGGCAATGTAATCTAGAGAAAAGTCTGTGCCTATCACAGTGCTATACTCCTAAGACCAATTAGAAAAATTAATAAATAAATAAAAATAGGCTCATATATATCAACTGCATGGCATCACACAAGTTACTAAAACTCTCTGAATTCAATTTTATTATTTTAAATAGGAAGAGATTCCCTACTACCTGTACTTATTGTGTTGATTCCCTAAAGTAGGTAAGCTACTCGATACTGCTATCCAGTATAATGCAAAGCATGTCTGCTTGGTGCATGGCCCAAGGGCAGCTCTGTGGTTTCTGCTAAGTTTCATAGACCTTTGGGGACTCTTCAACGTTTTCTGTTTCTTTACTTTTATGGAAATTCAATCACTATTCCTTAATCCTCCTTGTGCAGCAACTATTTTTCATCATCCTTGTCTGTATTTCAAAGCGTTCACACTGCCGCCTCTTTGTCTCACAGTGCTTCTACTTTCTGCATGCCCATAATGTCAATAACTTGCGCCTTTCTAAAATCACAATTTTTTAATAAGAGGAGCCACTCTTAATTTACACACTATCCTTTTATAATAAAAATGAATTCTAATAGAAAATCTAGACAATTTGGATATTGTTAGAAATCAGATATTCTTTTAAGATGGTTAATTTTGGTATGAAAGGAAAGTATGTAACCAGGAGTGTGAAATGTTGACTAATGAGGGACTTTCATCAGTAATTCACTTAGGTGGGAAAAATATACTGGCTACCTGGAAAGTCCATCCTGAGCTCAAGAAAATAAATACAATTAGAGTTTCAATAAAAAGCAGCATTTTAAACTATAGGCAAGTAGTAGGAGCTTAATACATATTTGTTGAAGTGAACTGAGAGTTGAGAAGTTATTTATGAAGCCTGTTCAGCAGGGATGTAGCTCAGTGGCACAGTGTCTGCCTGGCAAATGTGAGGCCATGAGTTCAATCCCAGGTACCAACAAAAAAGAAAAAGAAATAATATCCATATGGACTGAAAGCACTTTACTAAATATCCATATCCATAGAAAAAAATCATTTTTAAGAATTATTTTAATAAGTATAAAGAATTTAGATCTGGCATTGAACAATGAGAAGTGTTAGTATGTAAGTTTTGATTTTTTCTTTTCTGAAATTTATGTATGTGTGTGTGTGTATGTCTGTGTATATAATTCATTTTAAATTATTTTTATTGTGTTAAAAACACATAACATAAAATTTACTATCTGAACTATTAGTAGAGTAAACCACATTCATATAATTGTGTAATTAGTCTTAGAAGTTTTTCACGTTTCAAGACTAATACTCTGAGTCACCCAATAATCTCTATTGTTCTTATCCCCAGCCTCTGGTAACCACCATTTTATTTCAGTTTCTAGGAGTTTCATTCATAGAACCAAACAATGTAGTCACACAATACTTACCCTTTTATGACTGGTTCAGCTTTTCTTAGTATAATGTCCTCAAGGTTCTTTCATGTTGTGGTGTGTCAGTCTCTTATCACAATGAAGTAACAGTTTTTAAAAGTACCATGCTTGTTTTTCATCTCAAGTGTTTGTAAAACATCATAACAAAGGCTACAACACAGTTGACTTACTTTTTGGACTAAATAAAGCAAAAGTGAATGACATAGCAATTATTTCAGGGTATCTCTGGTTTTTTTTTTTTTTTTTTTTTTTTTTTTTTTTTTTTTTTTTTTTTTTTTTTTTTTTTTTTTTTTTTTTTTTTTTTTTTTTTTTTTTTTTTTTTTTTTTTTTTTTTTTTTTTTTTTTTTTTTTTTTTTTTTTTTTTTTTTTTTTTTTTTTTTTTTTTTTTTTTTTTTTTTTTTTTTTTTTTTTTTTTTTTGAGCAATGCTATCACTAATACCATTAGTGATAGGTAAGCCTTCTGTTTCCATGGCAACATAGGCATAGAGTAATGATTGGCTAGTCATTTTTGCGGTCTTTCTTAGCCTTTGGAGGGAAGTTTGTACTAGAAGTAAACCAACATCAAGATCAACAAATTGTGGAACTCACTGCTTTATAAACAAATGTCTTCTGGAGGTTTCAGTTGTTGTTTGTTTGTTTTCAAATCCAGATGTGGAAACTGATGCTCCGTTTTGCCACAGTAAATATATAGAACACCCCACAAACACCAACCTTGTGTGATTAATTCATGAGTGCTTCAAGGGCAATTCAACAGTTTCTGTAAACTGAGTCATGAGTCATAATTCAAAATCTTCTCTTCGTCATTTTTGAGATTTAAATAATTCATTAAACATATTCATATCTGTGTTTTTGTGTTCTTTAAATGTAAAAGAGTAATTATTTCCATTTGTAGGAAGTAGTGCCCCTTAAGTTGGAAATTTAATAAAATTAAAAATGAATTAGAAAACTGTTACCTCATCTGGGAAAACTGAGGTTGGATTCTTATTTTTAACTGACAAAAGCAATCTTACAGAAATAACAACTTTAAATACAACTTTTACAGGATTGTCATGATATTTATTCATTCCATTCATCTCATTTCTTCTACCACACTCTTATACTTTCTGGATGAGATTAATTCTTAAACTCATTTTCAACTTAGCTGAGGGCTAAACTCACTAAGAAATGAAAGGATTCTCTGTGCTCCCTGATGATACACTTACATCTTTGAAATTTATGTTCAGAGCCAAGTGAATCTGTCTTCTGGCTCTGCTCTATCAGGTGGCAACTGCCTTCCAGTGAAGTGACAGACCCTGGATCTCTGAGTCTGGCATCGTTTTCTGTGGCTTACAACTAAACCAAGAGAAACAGGCATCAACATAGATGCCATCTGATCCATTCCAACCTGAGAACTGCTAGATACTCTCACTGGTCCCTTAATCCAGAGACTGCAGAAAGTTCCCTTCTGAAGGAAGGTAAAGCTTGGCAAAGACAATGCAACTGATTTTTTAAAAATTTCTTTAATTTCTAGAATTTGTTACACCATTTCTTGACAGTTTAATTTCAGAGTATATTGCCTCCATCTTTATTAACAAGTCATTATTTTGGGTTCTATGTGTTGAATGGTCCAGATAATATGAATGAGTTGCTGTCACATTCAAGGGCCTTTAGGCACTTAAATATTTACATATTTTAAGTGCAGATAGATGTAAAATTCAATAAAGCCATCAACCACTGGAAACTTCAGAGATTTTAGTGCAATTAAAAAAGGAATTATGCTCATAACTGAATTCAAAGTTATATACTATATGCATCCTCCTCTTTTGTGTGGTATGGCTTGATTCATATAATGGCTACATGGGGTTTAGTGCCTTTCTTGGGGTCACTGACCAAACTTCCATAAGAGACATGGCCAGAGGAGCAGGGCAAAAAGAATCCCAATTGTGCTGAAAAGGTAATTTTCTTCTCAAGAAATTGGGCTTCTCTCAACACTGAGAAGATTTATAATTAATCATATAAACATTTAAAAGAATCAAGACAACATTATGAATATTTCCATTTTTAAAATGTGCTGTATATATTTGCTGATTTGTAGATGTAATTTCAAAAGAAGTTGTTCTATGAGAGTTAGTCCAGTAATTCCAACTTGAATGCATTAATTTCATTCATTTAAGGTTAGAGTTTAGAACACAAATCCATATTCCCTATTAGAATGTTCAACACAACTTAAAGACTATGTCATTTATAATGTATGAGAACTACTTGAGTGACTAGGAAGGTCACTTTATTAAGGCATCTGCAACCATTTGAAAGGATTATGCTTACCATGGACCTTGAGCATCATTCCAGGTCATGCTGAGATCAGTTTCCAAGGTGTGCAGCTGGGATCCAGAGAATCCTCCCGGGCTTTTCAAGTTTTCACAGGCCCAGTACTATTATCATAGTACTGCAAAGGCAGTGTTGGCACTGTTCACCCTCACTTTCCCATCCAGTACAGACGGCTTCCCAGATGAACATAGATTCACAAGGGAAATCCAGTTGTCTCCTATTAATCATAATAGTGCTGAGATGTACCAAAATGTAAATCATAACAGCTTTTTCACTATGATTTTGCTGGCTTTTGGAAGACAGTGATTTTTACATAAAAAGACATGTATGCTTATTCTGTTAATTGTATTATGAGTTTGTTTCTTTATGGATTTATTTATTTTTGTACCAGGAATTGAACCCAGGGCCTCACACTTGCCAGGCAGGCACTGTACTGCTGAGCTACATCCCCAGGCCTATGGGTTGATTTTCAATTTAAATTGAATAAATGTTTTTCTTACATTTCCAGTTTCACTTTCTAACACAGTACATAGCAATAGAAAAAGTACTGAAGGGAGGAGTCTGTATAATTTTTAAGCGTGTGAAGGGATTCTGAGACCTAAAAGCTTAAGACCTCTTACTCTGAACTGACAGTTGAAAATTAGCAGATTTATAAGATACGTAGGATAAGTAAATAGCCTAAAAAGCTATACTTTCAATTTGCAACACTAATGAGTTGAAAATTAATGTTAAAATTCACAGTAAACCTCTAAATCATCTCTTCTGTCCCCAAAGTGCTCATAAGGCCCACAAAACATGCATTGCCACATAAATGGGCAGCACTTGAGACCCGAGCCACCTGCTGGAGGACCTCTCCTGTTTGTGGCACTGAGCACAGACTTCTCACTCTCCTGTTTGTGGCCTTGCTCCCCTCGTGTTGCTGAGGTTTCATTTAGCTGGAAATGTATGACTTTATAAACTAAAACAATGAAAAAAGAGATCTATGTAAAAAAGAATAACAGTACTAGTTCCTCTGTTAGGGACAAACCAGACAAGTACTCCCAATCTTTCCATGGGGCCAATCATCTGGTCCCTCTGGAGCTCAGCCTCACCTGTAGGAAGAGGGTATTAGTAGTGCATGCCTGAGATTATTGTGAGAAATGAGTTAATACATTTAAGGTGCTTAGAATAACGACAGCTGAAAAACACATGTTAAGATCTTTTTTCTAACGTTTAAAAAAGAAGTGTTGTAAAATACCCTCTAACAAATTCCTAGGCATCTTGGTGGAACAACAGCTGTTTCTTCGTTTGGGGGCTGCCTGTATTCTCCGCTTTTATGTCCCTAGGGCACAAAAAAAGTACATGCAAAACTAGAATTAATGATAGGGTCCATTTATTCAATCATTTGGAAAGTTGGCAAATAAAATTCTTCTCAGCCTTTTCCTCCTCCTAGGAAATTAGTATATCTTCTTACTTTTAAATTGTTTATTTACTTGAAATGCCATTAAAATGGAAATCTAAAACTAAAAAAGGCTTAATTTAATCAATCCCTCCATTACATGTGTATTACAAATTAATTTTGGAATTTATTCCTTGACCTAAAAAGTAGCCAAACTACAATATGCCTTAGTTTTATAATGCAAGTCAGTGATAATAGTTTTAAACTACAGTAGTACTCCCCTGTAATTATTATCATTATTATTAATTATTATTTTACTGGCTTGTGCTATCTGAAGAGGTCTGTGGTAAACCACTTCAGCTCTTTCTTTTGGGAAAAAAAAATAAAAGGCCACTCAAAGAGAACTGAGGAGATAGTAAGATATTTAAGAAGTGCTTGCCTTGTAGTAGACACTCATTTATCTCTCCCAGTCCTGGGGAGAAAATACTACTTTTTTCATTTTCACAGATGAACTCAGGGAAGTTAAATATCTTTCTTCAAATTATGGAGCTTCCCAGATCCTGCTGGCATTCTGTGACTGATAGAACAGAATGTCCTTGTGCAGTTGCATAATAGATGCTGACATTCACAAGAGCCTGCGTGCCCTGTGGAGCCAGAGTCCGTAGGCAGAGAGAAAAGAACGAGAAACTACAGTGTGATGGTGACAGGGCTTCCGCAAGTGGGGTACAGGAGACCAGGGAGGGTTTCTCCTTGCTTCTCTTAGATACAGCTACACTCCTTTATCTAAGTTTGCTTTCTGTAATTTCAGTTGCTTGTGATCATCCAGTCTGAAGATACTAAATGAAAAGTTTTGAAATGAACAGCTCGAAAGTTTGAAATAGCATGCTGTGCTGAACAGCAAGGTCCATCCCACTATGAACATGAATCGTTCATTGCTTTCTCAGGTATATCGGGGCGACATATGCTCCCCCCGCCCCCCCGCTTTAGTTACTCAGTAGACACATTGCTGAGAGGATCCCCAGCTACAGTATCTCAGGCCCCTTACATAGAGCAGTAGCCTTTACATAGTGACGCTGTGTCACAATGCTCCCTTCATTTTTTCAGGTAGCATTGTTATCATCCCACGCCATCACGAGAAGGGTGAGTACAGGAAAAGACATTTTGAGAGAGAAGAGAGAAAAGCCACATTCACATAGCATTTATTGTAGTGCATTGTTATAATTGCTCCATTTTAGTATTAGTTGCTGTTAATCTTTTACTGTGTATAAGGTATATTAAATTTTACCATAACTATATACATATAGAACAAAAATAATATATATAGGGTTTAGTGCTCTCTGTAATTTCAGGTATCCACTGGGGTCTTGAAAATCCCCCCTGAGGATGGAGGTGGGGATCTTCTGTGTAAGACTTGCTGCTTTGCTTCTATTCACTTAATATAAAAACTATTTTTATTATATTCTGTATTCTGCTTTCTGTTTTATGATTATGACACGAGCATGCATTGTTTTGTTTGGGTTTATAATTAAGGAAAATGTTCACTAGGCAACTACCCATTTCTTCCTAGGAGTTTATATATTTTAAAAGGAACATGTCTTCTCGCAGGAAGAAGTGCCAGAGTATTTATTAATAAGCAAAACTATGTTCATACTTTATGAGGTTCTAAGTACTTTTATTATATTTATTAATTTTATACTAAATATAATAAATTATATTCATAGTCAATGTCATTTTGTTTAGTAAAATTTGAAAATATTTATACGTCTAATTTTCTTTGAAATAATTTAGCTATAAATGAACCAAATTTCTTCTCATTGCCTAGATTTTTTTAAGAAGCATCCTCGTAGATGTGGGATACAACCCACGTATTCTACCATCTCAGTCCTAGGGTGCTTGCCACATATACCACCTTGGTTGTTTGCCTTTGAGAACATTCCATGTGTACTTACTGTCTAAATAGACTTTTGTGGGTTTAACAAGTTAGTTTCTGAAAAGAGTCATTCTGACAAAATTCTTATTTGCAGGTCTGTTTCCTTCCAGATATATCATGTATTTAGATTTTTCTGTACTCCCTAAAATCAGCAACATGAAAACTTTTACATGCAAGGGAATGCTAAAAAAAAAAACAAAACAAAACAAAAAAAAAAACAATAAGCCTTATGAGTTCTGTGCTTTAGAACATTCCATCTCTTAGAGCACATCTTGCAATTCAGTGGAATAACAATAGCACCCTGGGCCAGGGCACTCACAGAAACATCAGAAGATCAGCAGTTGTGAGTTTGTGTACTGAATTCTGTGAGAAAATAAAGCTATTAGACACAGTTTTTGCTTCAAGAAGGATTTTAACTTCACAAATGGATGAACCATGTTATTGTTAGCAGTTCAGTCCAAAAATATTTTTCTTGAAAAATCCCATTGTTTTTCCTTCATTTTATTTACCTAAACTGCAAGATTCTGAAATAAACTGAAACATACAGTTGCCTTATTGTTTTCTAAGCTTTACTTAGGTATAATTGGTGTAGTATATGCTGCAAATACTAAAGTGTAAGATTTGAAATTTTGCCATATGTGCACATCTGTGAAACAATCAACAGAAGCCAGAAAACAAGTATGTTCCTCTCTGTGTAATGCATCGCAATGTTTTTGTAACCCTTCATCATCCCTCCCTTCTGTCTCTCATGCTTACCACTAATACCCATGAAGCCATTGATGAGCTTTTTATCAGTAGAGATTAGATTTTATTTTCTAGAATTTTGAATAAACAGAATCATACAGTGTATCTTTTTATGTGACTTCTTTCACACAGTGCAATTATTATGAGATCTGTTCATATTTTTGCAAGTACCAATAATTTTTTTTCATGCATGGCACTCTTCCATTGGATTATATACCACTACTTGTCTATCCATTCACCTTGATAGACATTTGGCTTGTTTTCAGTGTTAGACTGATGGAATAACTCTGCTGTGCACATCCACGTTCATGTATTTGTGTGGGGAAAAAAGTGTCATTTTTCTTATGTAAATACCAGAGTACACGGTCTAGTTTGTATGTAAGGTTTATGTTTGACTTTTTAGATAACTGCCAAACCTTTTCGTAGTGGTTGTGGAATTTTACATTCCCAGCAGCAGATGAGAGTTCCAGTTGTTATCCATCCTCGCTAATACTGCTGTGTCAATATTTTTAATTTTAGCTATTCTAGTGAGTGTGCAGTGGTGCTGGCATGTCTCTAATGACTAATGATCTTAACCATATTTTCTTATGTTTATTTTCCCTTTGTACCTTCCTTAGTGATATATCAGGTGAAATATTTTGTTTATATCTTCTGTTGGGTTGCTTATCTTAATACAGCAGTTCTTCATAAATATCTAGACACAGATCATATATATTTATATATCTGAAAAGTAGTATAAACTAAAGCTCATGTAATCTGTCAGGTTTAAATCAAATTTTTACCCAAAAGTTCATTAAACTAAATTTTGAGATCCTTTAGAATTGATCTCAGAAGAATGATTCATAATGTGAATCAGTTCTAATATTACTGTTCTGGGGCTTCAAAAACTATACTATTATTCATGCTTCTTATTTTTACTACTTGTGTCTTATATATATTCAATTATAACTTTTTTAGTGGTATATTATTGTTCCATGTATTACATCCTGATTTTGTTCCATGTCTTACATTCTGGTTTTCTCTAATGCTCTTCCTAACTTGTCATGTATTTATGAAACATTGTGGCTTCATGTAGATACAATAACAGCTACACATAAATAGCATTTTTGTTTACCAGGCACAGTTCTAAATCTTGTAAATACATAAAACAATTTGGTTCACATAACAGCATATGTGCATTGTGATCTATTTTAAAACAAGAAAGCTGAAGACTAGAAAGAAAAGACACATTTGCCCAAAGCATGCGGAAATGGGGTATCTAGCTACAGATCCACACCCTCTGCGCCTCTCTTAGTCAAATATTTTTCTTGGGGAGAGGGACACTCTAAACACTACTTTTCTAGCAACAAATTACCAATCATGCATTAAATTTCCTCATAACATTTGTATAAATAAAACAAATGAATTTGTGTTCTAGTATTATTTCCTCTGCTAAAGGATCACAGTGGAATAAAAAAGCACAAAGTAATGACTCTAAAAAAAGCTATAGGTTATAAACTGAGTTCTTATCTATTATATTGATTAAATCTGATACACTGCTATCCTGACTTGTAAAATATGATTTTCAAAAGTATGATATTGTATGAACAGATAATCCATGAAATATCAGCTACATCCAAGAGTTACAAGTGGCGATTTTTTGTATCTGAGGGAAAAGACGGTCAAGGTCATTTATGTCAGAACAAAGGAATTACTTCATGATGTTAGTTGAATTGTAGACTAAGTTCTATAATGTGGCAAATTCAGATAAACATACTAAATATGTATTATAATGGGTTATAATTCAGAAGTTTATGCTGGATGCTGGTGGAACTGAAGAGAAATTTAATAAATTTTAATATTTCTAAGCACAATGAATAAGATTCTAATGCATAGAAATGAATTATTCATGTGAATTCATTCATAAGATATCTTCAGGGGAACAAGGGCTGTACTGTGGCTTTCTAATTGGGCACTCTGTTATGTGCTCATGGACTTGACAATCAATTGCTCTCACTGCATAAAGACATTCAAGGATAAAAACATCACATCTTACTTTGTTTTCACTAAAATATCTTATTCAAGGAATAATCATAATGTCTATTGCTTCAAGCTTTCTAGAAGTAAGATTCTTGGAAGACATTTGCCAGATTTTATGTTTTTCATTTTAATTTATATGTCATGAGACAATACAACATATAAATATGCAGCTTTTGCTTAAATTTTGTTCAGTAACTTTATGATTGATACATATTTTAGTGTACATTTTTAATGAATTTTCACTACTACAAAGCAAAGATTCACAGACTTTCAAAGTTTTGCAGAGTTTTTTTATGGTTCAAGACTTTTCCTTAAATGAGAAAATATCTTTTTTGCCATTCTGTAAATTGCATGCCTTCCTCTCCAGACAGATAAGGAAAAAGCAATCAAACCCACAGATAAACAGAAACCAGCCTATTCCTCATCTCCTGCCAACCTCATTCAATAGAACACAGAATTGTCAATTGGACTGGGTACAGTTACAGCACTCCAGATATCCAAGAATTTTTAGTTTTGTTCTGTCAGCTTCCTTTCCCCATTTCCTACAGGTATTCACCCAAAAGCCTACTGACCACCTCTCAGTTTTTACAGAAGTTCACCTCAACATGTATTTACTTGTGAGTGAAGTGGCCCGAACCCCAGGCAGCTGTGTGAGGAGCTTGATGTTCATGAGGTCCACATATGGAGCCAGACAGCCCAGCTGCAAACTCTGCCACTGCTCCTTACTACATTTCCAGAGCTCACTTCTCCCTTCTCAATTACAGGCATGATAATAATTGATGAATAATCCCACCCGCTGTAGAGCTACTGTGACTACTTGGTGAAAACTACATGGAATATGTAAGCCCTGTACATGTATGTTAATTTATCTTTGTTGGATGTAAAATCTAGTTTAGGAGAACACTGCATAAAATATGACAAAATAAGCAGGTGTGACTTGGAATGACTTCTCAGTCCCTTCTATGTGGTTCTCCCAGCCCTCTTTGGAAGACTTCAGGATGAGAAAGAGTGAAAAGAGATGTGATCATTCAAGCCCAAGGTTTTGCTAAGACAAATCCAAGCAAGAGGCCACACATGCTTATCCATCCCCTTTCATTGTTAGCCATAATCTCCATAGAAGAACTAATGACATGGAGCAGAACAAGCAGTTTCAGAGCCACAAATTGCTATCTGAGATTATTTTTAAAGTTATTCCTACTTCCTAGTATCTACCCTCTATTTTTCTCTTTTGGGGTTTCTCACACAAAAGAATGTGATATTTAAACTCATATGTCTGATTTATTTCACTTAAGATCATGGTCTCCAGGAAGTAGAAGGGGATTAAAAAAAAAAGAATCAAAATGCGTTATGTATAAGTGCAAATTCCCTATGATGAATTTGATCATTATGTACCACAAATACATATTAATAAAAATAATATTAAAAAAGAAGACAATGCTACATCTTTATCCATATTTAAATACAGCAATTGTAGTTACATAAAAATCACTGCCACACACCTAGCTTCCACATTCGAAATATCTCCCAATTTCAAGTACCACATAATAAAACAGAGTTTACGGCAATACCCACACACACACACACACACACAGCAAAGCCTAAGTGGTAGAAGAAGGTTCAAATGGAGGAATGTTAGGTGATGAAATATCTGTAACATACAAGGAATGAAAATAAAAGTACCAAATGAAACATGCTTCAGGAGAAGCAAAACAAATATCTGTCATAGTGTGTGTGTGCGCCTACCTGTGTCTCTCTCCCTGTCAATCTTTTTCTTTGCATGTGTGTAGTTTTGACTCTCTTTCTCTCTCATTGTATCTCACCTTTTTATCTCTCTGTATGCCTTTCTCTGTCTCATACATATGTGTGCACATTCACACCACACCAGTGACTCCAGTCATTAATCACAAATGTAAAAGACTGACACCAATAAGGTTGCAACATCTCATGTAATGAAACAAGAAATGAACAGAGTGGTTCAAATATCCTCATACCTGTGATTTCCTAAAGGCAAAGTCTGTGGTTCAAACTGTTTAGTTAGATTTATCTAATATTAATCTGTTAGAGCCTGACTTTTAGTGAAATGCAAAAACTAAAAAAAGTGCTTATATAGAAACATGTATAATTATATTGACCTTTTAGGAATAAGCAAATAGAAACACCTATTAGATAATATTATTAGGTTGAACACCCCAAAGTTTCAAAAAAACAGTGTTGCATGCAATATGAAACAAGTAAAAATCCTACTTTAAAAATTTATCACTTTATGTGCGTGACATGGGATATTGGCTGTCAGGTCATAATTGAGATGTGTGGAAATAATTGTTAGAAATGTAATGCTTATTTGCAAAATATGTTTATGCTAGGCCCAGGAAAAGCAATTTTTTTATTTTAAAGAGTATAAAACCCAGGAAAATAAAACAGAATGAAACCAATCAAAAATAAACCAGTATAAGTGATATAAGACTTCAAAACCTTATGAAACCAACAATAGTTACCATAGTGCCTTTTGCTGTCTTCAAAATAGCTGCAGATAACTTTGGACATAGTAAAAATTGAACAGAACAAAATAGAATAGAAACAATAAAATCAAAATAGTGAATGCAATAAAGGACTTCAAAACAAGCCACTAGTAAATCCAAAATGTCTACCATAATATGTCTTGTTATCCTTCAAATAGCTGCTCATGCCATCAGATTTAACATAATCAAACAAAACAAAAGAGAATAAAACCCAAGCCAACAAAATACTGAAAATGATATGGTTTCCCGATCGAGATTGCTTCCTGGTAAGGCTTGAATCTCTCCCCTCTGCAGTCCATGAATGGGGTTGACTCATGGAGAGAGACTTATGTGTGGCTGTCCCCACTCTGGCAGCAGCCGGTGCTTTGAAAAGTAAATTTTGAATTGAAGTTCTTGAGTCTTTTCTGTTCTTGTACCTTAGATTCCAAATTATTCATGCTTCTTTTAGCTGGTAAAATATCCAACTTCTAGCTTACCCAACAAAACATGCATTTTCTCACATAACTGGTAGGATATGTGGTTAAAAGACAACCCTCTGCCTTGATCACACAAACATGAAAATGGCTTAAGGAATTTTAGGTATATCACAATTTCTAGTACTTTGATTGTTAAAAATCTGGAAAATGTCTTTTAAAATAATGACTACCTCAGACACACAGGATTAATGGAATTTTAAAACACAAAATGGAATAGAAAGGTGTTACATTCATATAAAATAACTCCTCTATTAGCTTAAAAATTGCTCACTTCTATCTACTTCCCAATGAAAAGGAAAAAAGTAAAAATACTTCTAAACAGTTATTGTTCTCTTGACATATTTCTTAATAACTATCTTATTTGTTGCTTTATTTTGTGACTTCTTATTTTGTGAGTTTTTAATAAGAAGTTTTATTTTACACAAATAGTTGTCTTCTTTTCTGTTACTGGAATAAAAACATTTTTGTGTTGCTTTCCTCTCTCACTACCCAATGTGAGAATAAATATCCCAAGACTACTTTAGGAGCTTGATGTTCTTCCTGGCTATCTCTGCCCTGGAGGATTTGTCCATCATTTGTGCCTAAGTCTCAGCTCTCAGTACTTCTATCTTGGTTCTACTTCTGTAAAGCACACATGGGCCAGGCACAGAGCTTACAGCTGAAGCTGATACCCCAAAGATATAGGAAAAGTGCATTTTGAAAGATACTGTTACTTCCCCTGCACTTCCAACACATCCTTATTCAGTAACAATGGGGACTTCCAGTTACTGTACATTTTTATGTGCCAAAAAATGTGTACAAACTTTATGTACACTGTTGTGTTTCATATTTTAAAGAAGCCATGAGACAGGCTTTCTGTCCTGCAGAAACTCAGATGCATTGAAATCTAAGATATAAGCAGGTCTTTCTAAAGGAAAACATTGTCATCTTTAGAATATCAGCTATAAATCAGGAAAGAACTTCTCCCTGGCTCAGCCCTGAAACTCCCTCCAGGTGGGTGAAATGGTATTTCCTTTGTTGATCTAGTGCTGGGGGTTTAGGGCCCTCCAGAGTGGTTCTGTTGTAGAAATACCAGCCAGGAACTTTTAAAATACATCTATTATCTAACCAGAAACACAGACACTATACAACTTCCACAATTGTTTTCAGAACTTTAATGTGGGTACTATCTAACTAACTAAAGTGAGTCAAGATGTGTTAAGTGGGAAAGATGAAAGATAACAAATGAGTAATACAAGAATTCATGTCTGTTAACACATTGTCCAATCCCAAATGTAACAGGTGGTGCCATTTTGCTCTATGTCCTGGGTGGAGAATGAGGGCAGTCCTTCAATACTGAAAGCAGCAGGGGCTTCTTCCCCAAACTCTGGTCAGCTGGCTTCTTTCCATTCACTCCAGTTCTACAGTGCGATGTCACACTCTACATACAGCATTTGAAAATGATCCCTAAAGCACAGGTCGGAGTCTTCCTTCTGTTTCTTTCCTTGTCCTCCAATAAGGAATCTAATTGTGTAACATGACTTTGCCTGTGTATCTATCTTTTTTTAGAATGTATTTTGAAGTCAATAAATACTCATCATGAAAACTTTGAAAAACAAGTGGAACAATTTAGAAAATAAATACTCTAAATAAGTATCATTATCAATTCTCAAATTATATTGACATTTTGATCTCTGCAAGTTGAACTATTAAAAATTGCTGCAAATTAATTGTTTTGGTCTTTTTTGTCTTTTTAAGACAGGGTCTCACTATGCAGTTCAGGCTGGCTTTGAGCTCACTTTGTAGCCCAGGCTGATCTCGAACTTGCAACAATCCTCCTGCCTCAGCCTCCTGAGTGCTGGGATTACAGGTGTGTGCCACCTTTTTTGACCTGCTTAATTAGAAAATTTATTTGACTAAAACTAAATTGTCTATGTGTATTTTAAGGGTTATTCTGTGTACTTATTTGTTCTTGTAAGAGTGGGTATGTGATCCATGTGATTTTAGTTCTGATTACCTTCACTGAACATAGCAGAGAATATTTTACCATGCACCTTTCTTTAAAAATGTAATTTTTTGGAAAAGGGTTCTCCAAGGCATCCTTGCTCTGTGCATTCACTCAATAGCAACAGGGTGTCCTAGACTCCTGGCAGGCTACTGTTCAGCCATATATGTTAACCATTTACAAATCAAAAGTGTAACTTAAACCAGCAGGAAAAAGCTGTATAAACCCAAGATACTTGAGCATTTTCTGAAAGATACTTAGCAAGGAAAACTCTAGGGAATCAGATTAAATAAGTTGTTTACACCACCAGCAGCATTATATTTCCTGAGAACAGCTGTACAATAGGAATTGCCAAAATTATAATTCATCACATCAAAAGTGACCTTTCCAAATATTTAAGAGGTTGTAATTTTAGATAAATACAGTTCCAGGAGCTCATTAGATTTTCAAGAGTGTATCTAAGAGTGTCAAGATTGCATTTCAAAATATGGCACTTGAAAATATATAATTTTAAATACCGTTATCAGTTTTTTAAAATCCCAAATCCATTAGTTTGGGTTGTGCAATGCTGTATGCAATAGTCCTTTTTTAGTGAGGTAAATTAATTTTCATGACCTTAAAAAAATTCTATGAACTTGGGGAAAATACTTACCCAGACTCAAGAATAAATTCATTTTCAACTAGGCTAGAATCTGAAAACTAGATTTTTTTTTTCTATATTAGGGTAGAGAAACATCCAAGCAAGCATTTTGTGCAGTGTAGCATTTGCTTAGCTCCCCTAGGAAAACTCATCTGAACAAACAAAATTGTGAAAAACAGGTAGGAGAATCCATCTGTCTTTAGGAGAGTTGCAATGGACATCTCAGTTTTAACATTTGTACTTACTGTAATCCTTTTGTAATGATAAAGGTGCACAGTATTTAACCTATACTTCTCAAGTCTACTTGAGCACCAAATTCCTTTTTGCATATTGTGGAGCTCTTGGGACATTTAGTAGAACCTTAGAAAAGCTATGAACACCTGTGAGGTGTCTTGTGATTGTTTGGTTTTGCCTACCTGGTCATCTTTGTGACATATCAGTTAGAATCCAGATAGTCCCATGGCTCTCTGTAATACCAGCAAGAGTTAATTTTTATATGAATGATCAAATATTGGAGAGATTTTGAATCTAAAATATGGCTTTGAAGTCTCTGAAAATTTTTATTAAGCACAATTATATGTAACACACTGTAAACAATATAGAGCTCCATAATCAATTATCTCTCTCACACACAAGCACATACACACAAAGTGGTGACAATCTGTAGGAGGCAAGATGGCTACTGTAGTTACACTGGAGCTTCCTTCTGTATCTGGAGTGTATAGCTTGTGACAAACCCTTTTACATCCTCACATTATTATTTCATGACAGTGTCCTGGATAATTTGCTTTTCTGGTATCTTTCAAAAGCATTTATAAATCTTTCCTGCTTGAAGCTGAGTCTCTTTTCTTTTTGTCAATTATGTTTCTTAGGAGTTGGGCTTAGTTTCAGTGTACTCAAAGAAATGTCTATAGATAAAAACTCACCAAGTATGACTATGTTGTCTCCTCTGGTCTTAGCTATTTGTGCATCTGGGCAGAGACATGCATGTCAGGGTATATTTGGGGTACACAACCCTTACCCACCATCCTAGGAAAGAGGCAGAAACAAGAATTGGCCAGTGGGAATCACTTATACTACAAAAAGCTACAAAGGAAACTGGAAGCCCGAAGTGGGTGAATGTTTAGACAAGGATCTTGGCAAGCCCAGCAGAGTTTTGGACATCTAGAGGAGATCAGGAATTACATACAGATATGTTTTGAGTCACATTTTCATCAGAATGTAATGCATTCATATTTTTGAAAAACTTGGTAAACAAGAATGTTAGGGGGAAAATAATGCACATTGCCATCACTTAAAAGATAACCATGTTAACATTAAGATGTGATGTTTCCTTTCTCTTTTTTATCACTCCTGAGAGGTAAATTAATGGTTTTTCACTTCAGGCAGTAGATGAGAAAACCCAGACACCAAATCTTGAAGACCATTCATGGAGACTTCCTGTTAGTAGTAGACTGAAGAGTGTAAAGGAAACATGTTCTCTAAACAAGCAGGTCCTAGATACAGAGCAGAATATACCTTCGTTAGCTTTCTTTTAGGAATAAATCTGCCTACAGAGTTTCAAAGTGAGCCAAAACTGTTACTAATTTTTCCTCTTCTGATCAATTCCAAAGCATAGTTGTTAGGAATGGTGCTTCGGTTGTAAAAGGGAGATCTGGGACTACAGATTATGTATGTGGTCTTGTAAGCAGTATATCTAGTTCTGATAGGAACACCGAAAAGAATATCCTTTATAAGACTCTAAACTCAAAGTACATTTTTTTCTCTTTAAAATCAGATCATTGAACTCCTGTAAACACTATTATTTGGTCAGGTTCTATAACCCTGTCGTGTCCAAAATTAAGAAAAACTCACTTGTAGCTTTCACATTCATATTCTGGCTTAATGAGGAAGAAAGAGAGGGAGGAAAGGAGGAAAGGAGAGAATGAACAGGAGAGCAGGAGAGGGAGAGCAGAAGAGCTGAAGGAGGGAGGGAAGAAAGAAGGAAAGGAGGGAGACAGAGAGGCTTATATTTAACGACTAATTAAAAGCCACCTGGGATGGGGACTGTTGAAAGGTCACCTGAAGGAAAGGGTGATTAACATTTCTGAGCACCTGAGCTGATCCATCTCTTGTTAAAGAGCAGTATTTTAAAGATACGGTATTGTTTATAAAATTAGAGGTTGGAGACTGGACCTTTTCCTTTGTTATGGATTTTTTATTCACTTTTAAAGATTACAGGAAACCATTTGGTCAGACATTTTTAAAATTATGGTTTCATGGGAGAAATAATAACATCGACTTTTAGATCAAAATGTAATAGGAACTTACTAAATGGAGCGTTTCATAATTTTTATTCACTAGGATAGAAAGCTTTTTAAAATTCTTTCTCTGAGTATTAGTTACTGTTGTTTTTCTCCCAATATATTTTCCAAGGATTATCTCTCTCTCATACTAGGCTCATCAGAACTGAGGCAAAGATTGTTTCCAGCCTGCCCTCAGTAGAGGACCATTTCTGAGGCCCTCAGATGGGGCAATCCCTCTGAGAACAGCTTTTCTTCTCAAAACGACATACACAGGTAGTTGCATGTATAGATAATAGAGATAGATCTACAAAAATGACACCCAATTATGGTGAGGAAAGAGGAAACAAAATTGTGATAATCTTTTTGTAAGCAATTTACTAGTATCTACTAAATTTTAAAATATGTGTATTCTGTGATTTGTAAGTAATACTTTTAGGAATATATAGCCAAAAAGTGACTGCACATCTGTGAAAGAATTATCATTACTGCATTGCTTAAAATAGTAAAACAAAAACCTTAATCTTATAAATTATAAAATAATTGAATAAACTATGGCACATCCACTGAGGTGGGTTACTATCTCCTACAAAGCTGGAATGGGATTCATACAAATTGCTGAGACACACAAGCCACATTGGTCATTCACTCATCCAGCCACACATTTGTCCTCACTGGACAATATGGCTTGTTTTTCTCATCAATCTGTATGGATATGATGAATCTGATATAATAAATGAATTTTTTACTCAGTTATCTAGACCATGTGTTATATCCACTGCTATGAATTGTCTTAGAGTTAATTATGATATGAAGGAGCTAGGGTTTCAAGAACTTGATTTGTTTTTAACCATACACTAAAAGATATTTTAAAAACAGGGGTCATGGATAATTTCTGTTCTGTTATTATACATACTCTACTGGATGTTCAGATTTCATTCTAAATCCACTTACAGACAAAAGACAGAATTCACAATTGGTAGAACTTGAGTTGGGTTATTATGCACTTCTGAACTTCAACTTTCTATGTCTTTCTGGTTTTAAAGAAAAATAGAAGCCAAAACTATTGATAAAATTCACTCCAGTAGGTATTTATACATGCTAAAGCTGAATAACAAATTGAGTGGAAAATAAAGATAGGACACCGTAGGATGACAAAGTTGTGTACATTTATTTTATGCCAAGTTTCTTTTCCCTCAGTTTTCATTGCATCTCTTAGTAAAAGCAATAAATTAAATTAAAGTGACATTTAATTGCCTTCACCAGCCAGCAGGCATCTCTATAGAGTTTGATTTTATAAGGTCATGTGTTATCTCATTAAATTGTTAAAATGTCTTTATATTTAACATACATGAAATCGATGCATATCTTTTCAAAAAGTGATATTTAAAACTGTCTGTTTTTAAATTTCTTTTACTTTTAAAAGAACTTGGTGCTGAAAGAACTGCTTAAATTTCAGATGCTTAAAAATATCAAAGTTCTATGATTTAACTGGCATTAGTAGAAATACTCATTTTTCCTGATTTAGAAAAATGTATCCATATGTACTTAGAAAAGGAGCCAGTCAACCAGCATAAATATTATTGGTGAAGTTCTTTTTAATCTCTTTTCTATATCCATAGAATGAAATGTAAAATTTCAGAGTTTAACTAATCTTCTTCACACCATTCTCTACATCCAGATGAATTTTTTTTGGAGTCTTATTAACCTCCAGCTTTTATCTCCAGTGTACGAGATTTGGTCTCTGAAATTGGACACACATCTGTTTCCATGAACAGGGCTAGCATTTTCTTCTCCATTTTCTGCTCCCTGCCAAAACTGAAAGGGAGAGCAATATTTTTCTTTTCACTTAGTTGGTGTTGACACTGCCTTGTATTTGTAGAACTCTCAGTGCAACAGGACTGCCCAGGAATCTTAGTTTCCGATCCTGCAGGTTCAGCCTCCGGGACCTGTAGGAACTTAGAGCTATCATCCTGCAGACACAGCCCTGCCCAGTAAAAGATTCATCAGGGGAGGGCTTTAGAGAATGATGTGTTTCAAGGACCAACAGTGTGGGTCTTAATGAGAGACAGAGTTTAGAGTAGTTCATCTTTCTCAAATCCTGGTTAATACACAGTCCCGCCCTGACACTTCTCATTAGAAAGCAAGGGGACTTAATGATCCTTTTCACGATTGCCAAGCCACTCATCCCGATGTAGCAAACCTGTTCATGTTCCTAGCTACAGGGTGAGTCTTCACTTTGTACAAACCACTGAGCCTGCTGCTACCCTGACAGTGCACTTGCCTAGAAGACTTCTGATCCTGTGCTCCCCCTCACCCAGACTGGGCCCAGGACATAATCCTGGGTTAGTGGTGTCTCCTTAGACATGGTCATCAAGCCACTCCTTCACAGCAAAACCTCAGACACAGTGTCTTTCAACTCTAGAATGCCCCTCTCATTTCCTTCCTCTTCCCATCCTCTCCTGTGATGGACTCTCAGGAATGCTCAAGTAGAGCTGTCTACCATAGAATGCTCAGTGTCTGCTAAAAACACTTGCTCTGATTCTCTAGCAAGGGCTTGTGACCATCTAAATGGCTGAAACTGCTCTTGAGGAACAGTTTGCCAGGCCAATGGAACCAGTAAGCATTTAAGCCAGAAGTCATGTTAAATTTATGATTTGAATGATGTAAACCAAGAAAGAATAGAGAAAATATGACAAATGGAGAAGGAAACAACACCAAATTTTGTCTTAATGATCTATGAGGAGGTGTTTTCCTACACAAATGCAATCAGGCATCTGTTTCTTCATTCATAAAATGCAGATAAGAATAGTTCTTACCTCATCAGGCTGTGATGATTACATGATTGAGAGTGTGTAAAGGGCTTGGAATAATGCCTGAAATACTGTAAGCATTCAGTAAATATTTATTATTCTTATTGTTACTGCTACTATAATGTGGGCTTTGAAATAAAAAGGACCCAAACTTGAGTACTGACTATTCACTGAACAAACTTGGGACAATCATTTGACCTCATATTTTATATACAGATTGAAAATTAGCACACAGAAAACAATGCTTATTCCTTCCAACACCTTCACCTGCTGTTATTTTGACTGCCTTTCAGTTAGAGAGGATTGAATGTTTTCATTTAAGAGAGCCATTTCATGTTCTAATTAGTTCTGTCTCCCCCACTCTAGGTGGGATGGCTAAATGTAAGAAGAGGGATTCTGATGGGAGCAAGTCAGAGCGTACCCTGACACCTGTGTGAGGACTGATATTAATGAGTTCTATTTAGGAATAAGAACTTAAAGCAAAGCATGTTTGGTCAAATCTATATATTTTTGGAACTATCCTAGTCCTATAAAATAGGCTTTCAGCATCGATTTTGCAAAATCACTTGTGATTTTGATCTTTAAATAAGGTGAGTTAACAAACTAAAGGTACGCTTAGAAATTTAAAAAAGGGAATAACCTATACTATCCCTAAGAGTCTGAAATCTAATTTTGGCTGAATGCAAAAAGTAAAATTAGTTAATTAAGCTTACTTATTTCAAGACTGTGGAGCCGGGCACTGTGGTGCATGCCTGTAATCCCAGCACTCAGGAGGCTGCGACAGGAGGATCATTGTGAGTTCCAGACCAGCCTAGGCTACAAAGTGAGTTCAAGGTGAGCCTGAACTGCATAGTGTGATCCTGTCTCAAAAATAGGGTTGGGGATTTAGCTCAGTGGTGTTAGCCCCTGCCTGGCAGGCACAAAGTTGTGAGTTCAATACCCAGTACCAAAAAAAAAAAAAAAAAAAAAAAGGACTGTAGGTAGGTTTGATGCCATCAAAATCAGAAGACTACAGACAAATTTATCATCCACTCAAATTGCAAAACATTGACACAAATGTTTTTTCACGTTTCTAGGGATAAGAGAAATATATATGCTCAAGCAATTAGGAAGTGGGAAAATGTGATATTTCGGGGAGGGAATTTTAAGGAAATGGGAACTTTCAGGTTACTATCCTGAAAGTCCACAGCTGTTATCTCACTAAGTCCTCAGACTCAGTGCTCAAAATCTTCACTGCCAGACTGAAAGCAACTAGAACTTTAAAGATTAGCAAATCATCCTATTTTTACAATTCTAAATCAAAGTAATATTTTGTTGGCGTATTCAAAGAAAACTTTTTTCTAGTTTTCCATCATTACTATTCTGTCTTCCTCTTTATTTGCTTTGTTTTCCTCTTTATTTGCCCAACTGCATAATTATGACAACTATCTCTGAGGTCACCAATCACATTCTGAACATGTAAACTTTTGAACCTTGTACACTGAGATTTAGAGGATCCTGTCATCTTCACATGGATACTTGACATTCACTCTTAAATGAATGTCGTGTGCAATTAATTTGCAACAGAATGAATTTGAAGCTAGAATAAAAGCCAGTGTCTTCCCTGGTTGTCAAAATCAATGCTTTGTTGAATCTCATACTCAAGAAAGTTGGGGGTATTCAATCTCTTTATTGCTCCCCAATTCATTTAATATACAAAATACTTGTATTGGCAGACACTTTAATGATTGATTACTGTAGTGTTCGTTTCTATTTCAGCATTAATAGTGCTGCTTAATTTTTCATTATTGAGAAATATGTATTCACTTATCTAAAGTCATCTGAATCCAATATGGAAGTATTTTGGATTATAATTATATTATTAACCATAAATTAGGTAAATATACCTTGGATGTTTATAAATTTTAACAGTAAAATCCATGTCACAAACACTGATTGTGTACTTACTATGTACAAGACAGTGGTGGTCCTGTGAGAGGATTGACATGTGTTTAAATCAAATTACCTGAGTAGTTGCCCTTTGATTCATTAAATTCTGTAAGGATATCAGCAGAGAAAGATGAACTCTACACTCATCACATATCCTAAATGGCAGGAAAGTTCTGTTTGTTAGATAGCAATGAGAGGAATAGGTGATTTTCTCTTTCACTGAAGGATTTTGGATGACTTCTCTGGTGGGAATGTAAGTGTTAATATGTGTAACTTAGTTTGTTTAGGAAGTGCCAGAAATGTTACTATTATTTCCTGAGGATATGGTCATATCTACAAGAGGCAAAGTAGTTAGTGGAAAGAGTCAGCTGCAAATAGATTAAAATTCTGACCTGTGATAATTTACCCCTTCAGCCTAAATCTCTCTGAGTGTAAGAGTAAAAATCTCATGGAATGGTCAGCTCCAACTGTTCCTTCTGTAAGACACACTTCTTAGGCTGGGAGAGGAAGGGTCTGAGAGGCCTTTCTAGAATCAGATTGCCTTTCTCTGCTGAAAGTAGGAGATGTCCCTTGATAGTTAGCACACTGTGAGCCCTAGTGGAGGGGAACAGAACAAGGTAAAGAGAAGGGTATGTCTAGACAGTGAAGGATTGATGATCTCCAAGACAGTGCATGTCAAAATGGTGAAGAACCTATAACTTTTCTTCTATTTTCCCCCCACCAGTTCTGTGCAGATTAAGAATTTAAGAAAAAGACATGAAAAATACAAACCTAGTTTTCGTTATTAATTGTACTACCTAATATAAAGCCCTCTTAACCTTTGCTGTCCATCTTTGAGCTTACGTTGTTATAGAACACACTTGTGGAAGTTCTGCTTGTTCTGGAAACCTCAAGTTTCTCAAAAATAAATAAATAAACAAACAAACAAGCAAAAAGAACAGTAACACCTTATTAGGAGGCCTCATCCTCAAACTCTCCCATAGAACTCACCATTTGTTACCACCCTCTTTTAGCAGCAGCACTGTGTTGGACAGTGTGTGTGGCCCTTCTCCTTGCATGGAACTTGTTGCTCCTTTCCTTTCTCTTGATCAACCTTCTAAAGAGTGCTTCCGTAAGTTCTTGCCTAGAGGTCAGGCTCTGTGCACTTCAAAAAGATGAATGCCATGTCTGAAATAGTGATGGGATATGTTCCTTAAAATTTTTTGATCCCTGTATGAGAGCGAAATGATCATAAAAGTCAATGCATGCATATATTTTGAGTGGTTTCTGGAAGAAAGTGATATACTGGGATGTCTAAAGTATTATGTATGTGACTTTCCTTTGAAAGGAGACAAGTAAATAATACTGCTAACAAAAGGAAGGTATCTATCACTTATGTAAAATTAAGAGAGATGAGTAAATTCTTTATTTTCTCCTCTTCTTCTCATTTTTTGTCCCTTTCTTAAAATTTGAGCTTAGGTAGTTATGAAATATAAAGCTATGGAATGAAAAATTGAGCAGATATGTTTCTATTGTCAGTTATAGGCACTGTAACCTCTCTGAACCTCCATACCCTTGTTGGTTACATTTGAAGTTTAAGGATCATAATCTATGAAGTCACTTCCAACTGAAAAATTCTGTAATTTTCTTCCATTGCCTCAAATTATCACGTACAACCTATTGACTATCCTGTCCCAGGGTTCTGGCTATCTGTTTAATTCCACCTTCTGTTTTTCTTCTAGCATCTGTTTCTGCTTAGTGGCCAAATAAATGACATTCAGAATTTCAGCTAAGGTACAGTAAGGTAAGATTTTTTTTGCTAGTTGAGTTCCTTGCTGGAAAAAAGAGATTCATAGTTTGATCTAAGAGAATAAATTAACAATAAATAAAAATTTATTAATATTTTATTGGTATTTTACAGCACAATTTATAATTCCTACTGTGTGCATTGTAACATAAATGTACAGTCGTGCTTTTATCTTAATGAAGACAACTGTGTTAGTTCACTGATCAAATTCAAAATTATAGTAATGATATGCTTATTAAAATTTGAAATAAGTTAACTTTATTTCAAATGCTTTTATATCTTAACTAGCAATGTGGGATCTTTAAAATATATATATAAAATGTTTGAATATTTGGCATATATATGAACATTAGTATTTATCTTAATCCTACTAGCTTCAAAATTAATCCTTAATTTATATTGCCTTCATTCAGATTGCTATTCCCTGTCTGAGTGTGAACATAAAGAAACAGCAACATTCTAAGAAAACTCAATCCTTTTTAAATGCCACTAATAATACTTTTTCTATTCACCAAATGCTTTAAATGTTCTACCCCCAAATCCAATTTTTCTCTTCCTTTATGATGAAATCTACATGCTATGAAGTACTGCAACATGCCTAGTTTAAAAATTCTCATCTTCCTGGACCCCTTTGCCAGGTCTATGTGACCCAGTTCAGCCAGTAACCTAAGTGATGGGCATTTGGCCATGTGACCAAATTCTTCCAACCAGCTCTGAGTGATGTGTCCTGGAGCCATGTGACTCAGTCCCAGCTAATGAGCTCTGAATGATGAGGGCAGTGTCCCTTCCTGAGTTAAAAAAATAATAATAACTCTTAAAAGCAGAATTGTTTGGGAATATTTTGCTTTGTTCCTACCTGGAAAGCACAACTTTCATGTTGCAATACCAAGGACAAAAGCACAAGTAAGGATACTGGCATAGAAAATTAAAATAAGCTTGGGTTCTGGAAAGCCTCCCATTACATTTCTTGTTGCATGAGACTATACACTCCCAACTAAGACAAACTGTCTAGGTCTTCTGACACTCAGTGCCAAGCAGGGACTGAGTTGACTCAATGGCATTCATTTCTGGGTGTGATATTCAACATGATTCCATATTAATCTTCACTATGAGGTTCTGTGTTTTTATCTTCATTTTACATGGACTTTGAGATGTTAAGAATTTTGTCCAAAGAGAGTCAGTGGCATCAATAAGGTTTAAACTTGCACCTGACAGGTACTGTGGGCTGCTCCCCCAATGCTAGGAGCTTGTGCTATTGTTTATTACATTTTTGCTAGTCGGTGGGCATTGTCAGTTCAGGAATCCTTTGAACACTTTAATGGCATGAGCTATTCATTAGATTACCCATTTATAAAATTAAGTGAACTGAGGTTACTCCTGTATGGGGTGGGAGGAGACCCCAGCTTGTTTTAACGAGGATAAATTGGAATGAATATAGAGAAAGAAAATATTAATTCTTAGCATCTTTTGTATTTGCTCTTTTGAAATAAAACTTTAGAAGTATGTAATGGTCTAAGTATAGCCATCAAAACTCAAATTTTAGCCTACAATCCTAACATTAATTGTCTTGCTTCTAACAAACTCTGTTATTTTACTCATGCCTATTTGCTTCTAAAAAAAATAAAAAATACTGGAGATAAAATATGAGCTTTTAATGAAAAGAAAGTCATTCAAGACATTGAGTAAGGCACTGACCTGAGTCTGGGAGGAGGTGCTGGATAATGGAAAAATCCCAAGGCTGGAAAATAAGAGACTGGAAATGCAGGTGATAGCTCAACTCTTTTATGATGGAAAAGAGCCATTTCAACCTTCCAGACCTTTGCTCTTTATTTGTAAATTCACAGTGTATGATATTTTAATATGCCATTAATGCAACATGAAAGCTTACCTTCTTGGGTCTCCTTTGAAAATGCAAGGAATTGCTCTCATATTTATTAAAGTCAAAATTTCTGTTTGCTCATTCAACCAAAAAGCTATCAATTCTTTTCCTTTTTTTCACTTTCTTGCAAATACTGTGCATCCTGAATCTCTTGTCTTTTTGTCATGATGCTATTCGTAGTTATCCTCCTGCCTTGCTGGGAGAGTGACATTAAGTTCCTGGTGGTCATCTGGCTTCCATTCTGGCCACACAATATACATTTTGAGCAAAGCTAGAGTCTGTTTCTGGAAACTCAATCATATCTTGTCAATCTTCCACTTGAGACCTATTCACAACTTTCAGTTCCTTCCCCCACACTTAGAATAAACTTACATGCATTACATGACTTAACAAATCTGGTAAGATCTGCACCCCCCATCCTAAATTCAAGTCTCTCTGATTTTGTTTTTGTTTTTGTTTTTGTTTTTGTTCTGCTTTCCTTCTTAAATATTTCTCTTTGTTCTTCCCCTTGGGACTCTGGCACTGAGTCACCTGGTTTGCTTCACTCCGTCCTTGGTTCTTGCCACCACTCAGCCTTTGCATTCAGTTCTCCATAGACCTCCTATAATCACTCTCTATGAATGAACTCTGTGTCATATATAAATTTATATATATAAATTATAATGCATATATTATGTATATGGAGCACATATATAGTGCAAGGGACTTAGTAAGATTGAAGAATTCTGTCATATTTGTTTAAAATGTGTTGTTTCTCTCACCATGATAATGGTCTAAACTCAATGAGGGTGAGACCTTCTTTTTTCTTTTCTTCTTTTTTTAACAGTGCCAAAACCACATCTGGTCCATGCAAAGACTTATTAAATATTTATTTAATGAAAATGATTGTAGAACTAAAAGATCCCACCATTTAAATACTCCAAAAGAAATTAAGCTGTGCTCGTTGATGTTCCTGACATATCTAGTGCTTAGATGGGGAAGAAAGCAAAAATAAAAAGATGAAAGGGATAAAAGGACAGAGGGGCAGACAGTGGTACAATAAGCAGATAGCAGTATATTCTCGGGAAGGATCACTTTGGGATCTGTTCAGCGGCATTTCTGGTCTTTGACAATAGGTGACAAGGCTCAATTCTGGGAATGTCACAAAGATTTACTGGCCAAACTTGAGACTCTCGCAATCAGATATTTTGTTGCATGAAACCCTCTAAAAATGTAATCATAAATTATTGAACTGCTAAGAGCAAAAATTTTGTCCTTTTTTTAAGGCACATGATACTATTCTCTTAATGCCAAGATTCTGGCCGTGTAACACCAGACATTTCAGATACAAAGAGTGTGAAAACCGTTCCTGTGCTGGGCATCTCCCTCAGAGCACAGCAGAGTTAATTCCATCTTTAAATAAATTGTCACAGTGACTGTCTAGAGTGGCACACCATGCTAATGCATTAAGAATGCTGCTCAGATAATGGAAACTAGAAAAATGTCTTATCTGTCAGTTAAGTGATATAGCCTTGTGGTTAGATTATAGCAATTCAAGAGCTTTGTGCTTTCTGCCAGTTGAGATTTGACAGCTGTTTATAAAATATTTACATTCTGCTTTCAGTCACATGGATGGCACTTTAGGGTCTTTGGAGGATGGTAATTATATATTAGGAAAATGTTTTAAAAATTGAAACTGATTAAGAAAAATCTATTTCTAAAATTTAGCAAAGGAAGGGCATCCATTTTTTAAAGGGTGTACACATAATTAAAATTTTTAGACAGTAACTACTTGTAAACAGGATTGTACTATGTGTAATGTTGGTGTAATACTAAGGAAGACCCTTGCCAGTCCCACCTGTCTTGGATGTCCCAGATTTTTTTATTATCTCTGTCCATCCAGACACATGTGTCTCATCTTCTTCATTTTTTATGTCCAATAAAAATGACAATATTTCTATTACACAGGGATAAATTGGACAAAATTTTACTGTATTTAGATAGAGTTTTATGAAGAAAAGTCACAACATATTCTTGATGTTAAAGTAAGAGATAAAAAATGGATTGAGGGGAGTACTAAGTATTGAATTTATACAGAATTTATGAATAACCTATCTTCAAGAGTTTTAACTGTAAGCACAAATTCACATGCAGCATGTTATTATCATGTATTGTATGAGAAATTATGACATAATTCTTGGTCAGTGGTCTCAAGTCTTGATATCTATGGGATACTTTATAGAGACAAGTAAATATGAGAAAATGTGAAAATAGGGAATGTAAAAATCTGTCTTATACCCATTCAAAAGTCTATTGTCCTTGATGTTATATTAATAGAATCTAGAAGCTGTTACTTTCTTTCATTGACAAATGTAATGCAGGAACTTCTGGAGATAAGGCATTTAATTTTGGAATCCAGACTAATATATCAGTATAAAATATTTTTTAAATTTCTGGAAAGCATGTATGTCTTTGTTGCCCTCCACTGGCACATAGTTTCGACCTCACTAAAAGCATATCCGCTGCCAGTTGACAGAAGTGGGTTTGACTAGCATCAATGAGAACAGAAGCAAAAGTACAGTTGGAGACCCTATTGCCACACCCTTCCATTCTTCTTACCCTGACTCTGTCCTGGGGTCCTCATCCTTGGAAAACAAATCCTGATAATCAGCCTGAAAGCCCAAACACCTTCTTCCCCCAGTGCCATACCTGCCCCTTGCCCACCTGTTGGGGCTGGATCCAGGTACATAAGGTAGATAGACCACTTTATGCCCTAGATATGAGTGAACTCTGAGCTTTCGAGCAGGAAATTCAGGGACCTAAGTATATGAAACTGGGTCTAGTAGGAACTAAGATCCTTGTGACATGTACCTTGGAGAGAGGGTCTTGATCAGATGAAAGCAAGTATCCTTGGAAACAGTGATTTTCAAGCATAAATGTGTCTATAGTCACTTGTTAAGTTAGATATGATTCAGAGGGGGAAGCCTGAGCTTTCATATTTTACCAGATGAAGCTGAGATAGAAGCTGAAAGTGTCGCTGATTGACTAAATGTTGAATAACAAGAAGGTAATGCAAAAGGCCAAGGCAGACACACCATGCCCTGGGTCTCAGGGCAGTACTGGACAAAAGTTGGTGAAGGCAGAGAGATGTGCATGCTATGGGCAGCTGTCATCACCAGGAAGTCCTAACCTGGCCTTCTCATCTCCCGTATTACCATCTCCAGATTCTACATCCTAGTCTTAGCAACATGTACTTCCAGCTACTGTTAGCTCCCAGCCCTTTGTCCACGGTGGCAGCCACTCATTGCGGCCAGCATGGCCATACAGAAAACATCATGGAAAAATAATGGGTACAAGGTACTCCCATCATGTTTGCAGCCTGTTTAGACTCAAGGCATAATCACCAGAGAGGATTCAACTATCCTTGTCTCTAGGGTCTGGTCATGCTCCCAGGTTCGGCCAGCCTCTGGGATCCAAGAACACTGGCATCACTCTGGTACACCAGGTACTATGCCACAAAGTATAGGAAGTCCTACAGTTGGGTTCAAAAAGGTACAGTAAGTGAAGATAGTGAATACTGTAATTCTCTGGCAATATTAAAACACTTTGTATGAAAATAGAATAAAAAGTAAAATTAAACTTTTCAGAGCTTACCCAAACAAAAATGATGCATTTCAAAGAAACCATAAATAGGCTGGGGATATAGCTCAGCAGCATAAGCACCTGCCTCACAAGTGGAAGGTCCTGAGTTTGATTGCCAGTACAAAAAAAAAGAAACCAATATAAACCCTCAGGTGAACATTTGAGATGAAAGAAAAAGGAACTCCAAACCAGGGATAAGACAGAAAACATAAAATCATAGAAAGTTTTTTGGAAAAACAAATACCTATATTATACTATACACAAAATAAATGAAAATGCAAAAAGAAAGAATTTGATTAAATTTTCAAAATATATTGCACAATAGAAACAAAAATAGTGTAAGAAAATGAACATCAAAAATATATTAAATATAAGAAATTACTGCAGCAAATTGTAACAAATGAGTAGGGATAAAAAACTAGAAGCAATCAGGGTAACTAATATTGGTGATTGCTTCAATAAAAAGATATATATTTGGGGTTTGTAGGTAGTACTTTTTAGTGAAAAGAGAGTTTTTGACACAGTTCTGTAAGATGGAGAAAATTAAATTGCACTCCAAGAGACTGAGCGAGCTCTAAGGCTTATAATGGAAAAGTTTTTGGAAATGGACTTGAAAATTAAAGGTATAACCTTTGCACCAAACAACATATAACATACAGACAAGTGGAAGAAGAAATAAATCCACAGTGCATGAAAGAATTCCTTTAAAATAAGAGAATTTATAATGGGTTAAAAGGAAAAGACTATAAATGTACTTCATTTATATTCCAGTATATCACAGAAAAAAAGAAAATTCAATTTACACAGTGTGCTGTTATTCTGGGACTGAAAATCCTACCCAAATTTGACATGACTTTTCAACAAAATAGCTGTTCAATTCCTGCTGCATGCTCCTGAGATAGAAATTTTTGATGATCTGCACTAATGCTTTAATAAACAACCTCTATCTTTGAAGAACTGAAAATACAGCATTGATGATAAGCCATATGCATATGAGTTTTTCAATATGATACCAGATATAAATGATGCAATCAAATTGTCATGGTCTATATCTTCAACATTGTTCGATTTTTTAATGTCTTTAACAGTGACTGGGCACAAATAAGATTTTGGGAGATGTTTATGAAAAGGATGTGCTAACTGATATGCCAAGGTAGAAAAAAAGGGAATATTATTACATATTATATGGCTTCAAGGATATAGAGTTTCCCCTCTATAAGAAATGGGGGGCCCGAAACTTGAGTACAGACAGGATGTATAAAGACCAAAAGAAAGCAAAAGTCATCACAAGAGACCATGGGTATAAAGGAGAACCTAAGTGTTAGCTTCAGAATTGTGATGTGTGTCTTCACTTTGGCACCATGTATACAGAATTGCGACACGTGCTTGGAGGTGGGATTTCAGGATGGGGAAAGGAAGGTCTGACCCGAAAGAGAAGAACCTTGTATACTTGTAGAAACTTGGATTTCATCTTAAAAGTAACAGAATACCACTAAAAGAGCTTGACACAGGAATAGCAAGAGGAAAGTTAATTGGCCAGCAATATGTGGAAAAAGATCAAAGGTGGGAACTAGGTAGAGAGATCACTTTTCCGGACAAGAGAACATCAAAGGCTAACCAAAGAAAACCACCAGCACAAGTGAGAAGAGGACAAATTCAAAACTGACACAGGGAGGAGTAAGATCCAGACTCTTCATGGTGTCTTCTGTATTTATTAGAAGAACAATGTAATGTTTGTTATAGAAGTGATGAGAGTCATAGAGTTATGGTCTGAATATTTTTGTTCCTCCCAAATTAACATGTTAAAATCCTAACTTCCCACGTGATGATATTTGAAGGTAAGATCTTTGGAAGGTAACTGGAAGACAGAGACTTCATGAATAAGGTCTCATAAAACAGGCTCAAGAAAGCTT
Source organism: Dasyprocta punctata (assembly GCA_004363535.1). Classification (NCBI taxonomy): domain Eukaryota; kingdom Metazoa; phylum Chordata; class Mammalia; order Rodentia; family Dasyproctidae; genus Dasyprocta; species Dasyprocta punctata. The sequence continues at coordinate 29,307 of RJWM01005226.1, read as the reverse complement.
TTTCACTCCTTCCATTAGGTAAGGTTTTAATGAAAAGGCATCATCTATAAGCCAGAATGGGTTCCATCTGCCAGAATGAGAAATAAATTTCTATTGTTTATAAGCTACCTAGCCTACCATATTTTGTTATAACAGCTCAGGTGGGCTTAAGCAACAGAATAATAACAGCCTGATTTGAATTGGGGCTAAAAACAGAATTGGAGGTAAGGAATAAATGCAGACGATATAGACAGTAAGCTTTCTCAAGGGCAAGAGAGAATTAGAGGGTAGTGGTTGTAACATAGATGGAAGAGATAGGACCTGGAATCAAGTCACAGCTTTTTGAGCTAAGAGCTATCAAAGTCTGTTTGTAAGATGATAGAAATAACCCATAAGGGAAGGATAAGCTGATAATGGATAAAAGGGAGAAACACACAGGAGCAAATGCCATGAGTAGATACAGGGAGGCTGCTAGAGTTCATGAGCACAGATACTGGTGAGTGAACAGATGATGTTGATCAGGAAATGAGGAGGTTTTCAGAATATTATTACTTTTCCTTTCCCAGCTATGAGGGAATGGTGCTCCACTGATTCAAATAAAGTAATAAGAGTTAAACTGTCCTTTGGATTCAGAAGGGTGACTGAAGGAATCAAGCAGAGGACATAGTGACTGAGAACAAGGGCTTTGTTTCCAGACAGGCCTCTGTCCCAGGCCTGCCATCTTCATCCCAGCTGTATCCCCTGTTCTGGTGAGCTGGGAAGCATCACGGGTAAGAACTAAGGCTCTAAACTTGGCTCCTGGGTTGGAATCCAGTTCTGTCAGCAGCTGATGTGTAAATTTGAGTCTGGCACCACACCCGTCCTGCTGTAGCACTTCTGTAACATGAAGACTGTAGAGTGATCCTTCTCATAGACGGGGTGAGCAATGACTGAGAGCAATGTGAAGTTCTCAGACTTGAACCTGTCCCACTTGTGTGGCGCCCCATATTGTTGGCAGTTATTAATGCATTATTATTGGTTTCTGCCTGCAAAATGGGCATACTAACACAGCTTCACACTCAGGACAGGTGTGAGAATGAAGGAGAAGCCAGACATCAAGTTTCTAGCATACAGCAAGTAAATGTAAACAGAAGAAAGAAGTCTGTATGTGTCAGGGATGATTCCACTGTGTAGCAAAAGACATCCATAACTTTCTAAAAAGGATTAGCAGAGAGGAAGTGATTTGTGATGTGAAGGTGAAGGTTTATTTTTTAAATTATTAGTATGTGATACATAATGATTACATTCCTCTTGGAGAACTGGTACAAATACATACCACATCCTGATTTTTACCCTCCCTTTTTTTGTCCTTCTTTTTCCCTACTTCTCTAGATCCTCTTACCATCTCCAGAGTTTACCTTCCTGTTTCCTACTGTCTTTCCTTTACTTAACTCTTCATTATTTTTTCAGATCTCTCATATTAGAGAAACCATGCAATATATAAATTTTGTGTCTGATTTATTTCACTTAGCATTTTGGTCCAAGATCCATGTGTTTTCCTACAAAGGATTCAAATTTAATTTAAGGGAATGGAAATCTGTTGAAGTCTGGTGAGGTAGGCCAGAATCAGCATTTTGGTTTTTTGGTTTTGTTTTGTTTTTTTGTTTTGTTTTGTTTTCTGCACCGGGGATCGAACTCACAGCCTCACGCCTGCCAAACAGGCGTTGAAGCCACTGAGCCAAACTTTCAGCCCTAGATTTTTGAGGCAGGGTCGCACTATGTAGCTCAAGTCAGCCTTGCGCTCGCATTGCAGCCCAAGCCGGCCTTGAACTCACAACACTCCACCTACCTAGCTGATAAACTAAATAAAAACAGATTCATTTTCACTTCACTAAATTTGGGGGTGGATTTTGTGTGTTCATGGACACACTGTAGGAAGTTATCTACAGAGGTTAAATGAAAGTAATGAGATTTTACACTGGAAAGTAACATTAATTACCACATTATATCACAACATCTGAACCAGTGCACAGAGTAAAATTAAAACTAAGTGAACTAAATTTGCTTAGTTAAATAAAGTACTAGTTTTGTAGTATTATACATATAACTAATGGTGTATTTAAAATATATTATAAATATAAATCACATGCTTTGGTTTTCAAATGGAGCATGTGGACACAGTGCAGCCCTAGCACAGTGTCTGGCTCAGCAGGTACCAGACAACAATGAGAAAATAAATGAATGAACAAATTCCATGTTAACAACTTGTGCAACACATTTGGGAGACACTCGTCTTAGAAAAAAATAGCCGATGTATTCTATTAGTTGCTTTAATAACAAATTTAATATGAATTCAAGCTTAATGATGGAAAGCTAGACTAACCAGAGCACTTTATATGAGATCATATGTCAAGTAAAAAAACAAAGGTGTGATCCTGTGATACGCAAATGATGTAAGTGTAGCCAGGATCTGCTGCAGACAGTAAGAATAAAGCTATAGTATTCTGTGATGTCATTAAGTATTTCCTAAATTAATGCTGTATACACTTCAAAATGAAAATGTGCTTACCAGAGAACAAGGAAGTCATGAACCTCAGGATATGGAGCCTTGCACAGGGAATGGTGGCAGGGAGTTGAGAGAAGTTTGAATAGTAGACTTTGCTTAGAGGAAATCACAGATCCTCCTTACTTCTCACTCCCTAGAGGTGAACTCCCATGAGTTACACATCTAACTCCTGCACTCGCCAAGCCAAGTATAAAGAAATGGATTCTCCAAGTGTGGTCCAAAGACAGATGCAGCAACACCATCAACCAGACTTTTGTAAGAAATGCAGACTCTTAGGCCCCAGCCTAGTCTTATTGAGTCAAAATAGGTTTTCTAGGTGACTCTTAGGCACATTATAATGTAAGAAGCCCTGGTACCCAGATTAGAAACAAGGGCTTTAAAGCACATGGATCTTGATTCAAATATGCATGTAATCTTGGGCAAGAAAAATTTTTTTAAATATTCTTTTCCTATACATACTGTGTAGTCACAAGTATCTTATGAACAACTGTGCTTGATTTTTAGTTACTTAACCTCTTTGGGCCTCTTTTTCCTTAATATCTTGGGATAGTAACATCAACCTAGCTCTCAGAATTGTAAAAATTAAGCACAACAGTTTATAAGACAGCATTTTGTTCATCATAAAGAACTATATGTTAAAAGTCAATATTACAGAATTCTCACTTAGAATCACTTAAGATGATAAACTTAGCACATAGTACTGAATTGCATCCTGCATAATGCTCATGGTATCAATGATTCATAGGGCCGTCCTACCTCTTTGATACATTAAAGAAAAACCAGACCTGGATGGTAAAATAACAAAAACAGATATTATTTCAGAACTATTGAAATAGGTGAAAAGAGACCTTGGTGTAGAACTGGGTTCAATTCCAAATGCAACATGGACAAGTAGAAATTTGTAACCAAAGAGCAAAGTGGGATCAATGGATGAAAAATTATTCAAAGAAAACATGAGAGGTGGGGAAGGGTGTATTAATAAAACAGATCTTCCTGAAGGCAGGCCAGGGGTGTCATCTAGAGGATGAGGGGATTATAAATTTGTTCTGATGCCAAGGGTGATCATTACCAAGGGTGGGAGATTATGGATCAACTGACTTAGCAGAATTCCTGTTAAAACTGAGTGATGCAAACACAGACATGAAAGTGCAAAGGTCAAGGTCCACTTGGAAATAAAGTTCAGAGGAGCCTAACCAAAGTATGGTCAAGGATGGAATCTTGGTCAATAGGAAGAGAGAAGACAGACAGGAAGGAAGGGAACTTGATTGACTCTTCAGACACTGAGACCTCTGCACATGAATCCCAGGGAGTGTGCTCCAGACTTCCAACAGCTCCTTAAGTACATTATTTATTCCATTATCTAGTAGCAAAAAAAAAAATTGATGTGTACATTTAAAGAACAAGGTAAAAGTAAACAAATGGGGATAGAGGAAAATTGCTATAGAAAAAAAACAGGAAGAAATCATTGTTTCTGTTTGTGTTTTGATAGAGAAAAGTTTCACAGTTGACCTTGGGGATAGATGCAATGTGGAGAGGCAATTGCAGTCTTATTGGAGAAATACCATGAGAAAAGCAGAGTCTAATAAATTTGGAGAATATGAAGAAAAGACAAAGAAGCTTTTTATAACTGCAGATGGCACAAAGTTAGGGAATGGAGAAAAGACAGGTAGAGATTAGATTTTAAAAAACCCTGACTTCCCAGTTCCTAATTTTCCCCTGATGAGTAGTTCAATACTGTTTTTGAACTGATAACAGACATAATCAAACAGAGAAGTGATTTTGAAAGACCTATTTGCCATCCAGGTGTAAGCTGAATTAAAGCAAGAACACGTAGGGAAGCTAAAACAGAGAAGCTATTTCAGTAGCTCAGGAAAAGTAATAAGACTATGAGATGAATTTGACACACTGGTACCTCCTTATTCATGGTTTTCGTTACCTGTAGTCAAATGAAATTTCATGACATCCTTCTCAGCCCCACCCTGGACATCTCTTAATTCAGTTTATCTATGCTATATAATACTACCTGTCAATCAATATTTAGTAGCTGTCTTTGTTATAAGATAGACCGGTGTGTTGTGGCAGTGACTGTGGTCAAGTAATCCTTACTTCTCTTGCTAATGGACCTAAAGAGCAAAAGTAGTCATGACATGAAGCACCAAGACACAAAGCATGGAAGGACAGATTGACTCTGGTGCTGCATGCAATGCTGCAGGACACATAGGGAAAAGCAGTATGTTTAGGGTTTGGTACAATCCTTGTTTCCAAGCATCCTCTAGGGGGTCTTAAAAAATATCCCACATAAATAAGGGAAACTAATCTAACTGGAAATGGAAAGGAAAGGGCAGTTTGGAACAATGTTTTTCTAACAGGTTTACATTGACTTTTCCATGCTAACAAGAAGCCCCCATATTAGAGGAAAACGAAAATCACTCGCCTCATACTGGGCATATCTTTTATCAAGTTCCAGTCTTAGATATATTTTTTTATTAAAGTTGGTGTGAGTGAAAAGTGAAAACATACTAGACACTTGTGCTATTTTTATGTCCCTTTGCAGGGAAAGAAAAAAAGGAAGCGATCTATTCATGTGTCATACTCTGAGACTTATGGTAGTTTGCTAATTATAAGTTCTATTGTCTTGATCTCAAAAGGAATTCAAGAGCTGTACCAAGTATAGTAAGGTCTCCCAGACCCTAGTGATTATACAGCTGCAAAATTTGTAGCCAAAATGTCAGCCTGCCTTAGTACTTTTGTGGGCCAAAAGGCCAAAGAAATTAAAGTCAAACTATGTCTTGTGTTTTTACAAAACTTTACAGGGTATAGCAACAGAGTTCAAGACGACATAAGAAATTTTAGTCAAGACGACATAAGAACCCCCTGGACAATTTGACTGAAATTAGTATTTTTCATCTGTTGCATGGAAGATAATCTTTCACATTTTTCTAACTTCCTAACAAAGCTTTTTGAATTCGAGGGCTTCACCATATTTCAGATTCCAAATCTAAACATAATTTGAATGTCCTTATGCACATAGCTCTGGGCTGGTGCACTCACCTGGTAGAATTCTTTAAGTCAGATTATCTGCCATCATCCCACCTTTTCTCAGACCTTTGTATTCTGCTTCCTTTTCATTTCATGGCTAGTACATAGACCTGAACATTCAGATATAACATTATTGTAGTCTTAAAAAGTCTCCTCTCCTATGAGCACTTGTTCTAAAAGCTCCACAAGTAATATGGAATAAACAATTGACTTAGTGACAGCTGCCCTTTTTGTAAGAATATATATCACAAAAATGCAAAACACAAAAAAAAGAACTGACATAAAACTTTTGGCATTGGAATTATGGCTGATTTTTTAAAATTATCTTATTTTGTATTTGTTTTCTGCATTATCCATAGTGACAAGCATCTACTTACATGAATTTATTAAAAGTGTATTTTCTAAATAGAGCAGTCATTACTTGTTTTTATTACTTCAATGTATTCTTTCTGAAAGATTTATTTCTTAAAATACCTTGGTAAATTATGTACATCAAGGAATTACTTTCTTCCTTATCAATGGTTCTCAAAACTTAGATTTCAAAATAATCCAGAAAACTGATATGAATTATGAATGTCTGGTTTTGAGAATGAGGTTCACTTAAAAAGACAACTAGCATTTTCTATAAATATTATTAAGAAAAATAAATATCATATAACATCATCCTGGTGCAAAGGACCTAGTATTAGAATAAAAAAGTACACTTCACAATAAAACCAACAGGTAAATTTGCACACAATATATATAGATAATTTGCACAATTTTATTTATAGATATATATATAATTTCAAACACATAAAATCCTACAGAATAAGATTATATTGCATAGAAATATTTTGCAGGCACTCATTTGACAGTGGAACAAGAAGAGGAGCTAGAAAGCCTCGGATGTCTTAATGTTTTCTCCATTTCACTGCCAGTGGAAAATTGTCCAGTTTTACATGAGAAGTTGGGAGAAATAGAGATAGTACTCTTCATACAGTTGGACTTGATTTGGAATGCTCCAAGTAAACTGAGAGATATCTAGGTAAAACCAGCTACCCTGCCCAAATTTTCTCCTGCAGTGTCTGAGCTTAGACACCTGGGCTAACAAGATAGGCTCACTAGTTATCAGCCCTGATGGTTCAGTATAGAAGTCAGCAGTTTGTTTAACTATCCCTCAAGTTTGTGGGACAGTGGTAGTGGAGAAGCCTTAATTGCTTTGACATTTTCCCCTCTATCAGAAATGTATTTTAGGAACTAAATCTCATGATAAAACTACTTGAACGTGATTTTGATTATGTGATTTGAAACATGAATGGGCAACTCACTGAATTGGAAAAAGTGTTCATATGGGTATATTTCCATTTAAAATGAATTCAGATCACACTAGTAACATCATTTGTCTGCAGTACCCATGGTAATGCTTTAGGCTTCATTTGTCTTCTATGTAGTTAATACTAATGATAACAACAGAATAATGTTTGTTCAATATTTACTGTATATCAGATACTCTGCTTAGCCTTATGTGTGCATGATTTCATTTGCTTCCCATAAGTACTCAGTGATATAGATTGTATAAAGATAGGAGTTTGCCAAGACCTGAGGCAAGTGATGAATAGGTCAAAAGTGAGTTATTTTAGGAGAATGAAACTATTTTGTATGGTGCTGCAGTAATGGATACATATTGTACGTTTGTCAAAAATCATAGAGTATACAAAACAAAGAGTAAGCCTAAGATAAACTGTGGACTTTGGTTACTAATGATACATTAATTTCAGCACACTAAGTCTAACAAGCATGCCATATTAATATAACATTCTCCTAATAATTAAGTGTGTAGTGAGGGCCAGAGAGGACAGAGTATGTAGAAGGTCCTGTAGTTTATGTTTAATTTTTTGTAAGCCTAAAATACCTGAAGAATAAAGTCTATTAATTTAAAAAGAACAGACTGGAATAGAATATATCTCAGCACACCATGCCTTGTGAAAAAATATCTGTTTCAGTTTTAGATTTTTATGCCTATATGTGTGCACATTCACAGTGTAGAGACATAATTACACATGTGTATATCTTACTGGAGAGAAGAAGTCAAAAAGTTTAGCAGCTACTGTTTTAGGGATTATTGCAAATATACAGGACCTATTTTCCAGCTGATTAAAAACCATCTACATTTCAAGTAAGGATTGTAAACCTCTCTTGCAAAAGAAGGAACAGTCTTTCACAGACTTTAGTAGGTATGAAATATGACTAACATAATGTGTCTAGAACAATTGCATATGATAGTTTCAGGATATTTTGTGAAAGCCTCTAACCATGAGAAATAACAAAATTAACCCAGAAAACACAGATGACTAAGTGCTTTTTGTCAGTACCATTTTCAGTGTTCTTGATTGGGTGAGCTAATGCTCTAGTTAAGTTGGTAACATTCTGAGAGTATTTTGATTGTTCTATTCTTGAAGAAAACTCATGAACACAGAAATTACCTTTATTTGATTCCCACTATTGTCTTCAGCTTTGCTTGGGATAGGAACTCAACAAATACAAGTCTGATTTTTTGTTGATTCCAGTTAACTGTTTTTCACAACTGTCATTTTTAAAGGCAGAGGTGTTTATTTGGTGATTTTATTTTTGTTATTAGTTTGTTTTTATTTATTTCTCATTATTTTTTAATCTCTCACATGCATCCATGTACTGGGGGAGCCGGTGGTATTAATTAGCAGGCAGCATTGTCCAGGATCAGTGGCCACAGTAGCCTTCGACTGGGAGCTTGACTGGCTCTGTCTGCCCAGCTGCCCAGCTGCCTCCTGCATTTTACAAGCCTGTTTCATTTTTCTTCCGCCTACTCACCTTCCTTACAGGTCTCCGTGAAAGCTTTGCCTGAGCTAATTTAAGAGCTTTTCTCTCATCATATTACTTGAAAGAGTTAAGACACCTGAATTTTTTCACCAGCTTTCTAAACTCCTAGATCCTTAGAATTCACGTTCAGCACTCCCACATTTCTACCCCTCGCCCTGTCCCAGGGGAGCTCAGCATGAATATTTACCCTGCAAATGGCACTAAAAGAGACCTTACCATACACTAGTGCCGCCTGTCAGTAGGATGGAATGATAAAAGAAAGGAAGAATATACTCTAGAAATCAATGTTCAGTATATGACCAAGTATATTTAGGCCTGTTAGTATTTTTAAAACAGAGTAACTGATACTAAAGCCTTACATGTTGGATATTTGAGGTGAAACCTGGTCTTATATCTGAGACTGGGATTGAGCAATGACAATGTACTCTTTACTTATGTGCCCTGTGATTCTAAATGTATTCATTATGCCACTTTCAATATTCTTTTGACAGACTTCAAAAAAATACTTTTCCTGGGCCTTACCTTAGGCTTCTTGAATAGAGATTTCCGCAGATAGTGCTCTTAAATCTCTCTTTAAATAAATTTCTAGGGAATTTTAATGAGTGCCCCAGGTTAAGGAACCCAGAGGACAAAATCTTGGTTGCTAACATCCATTTAAATATAAAAGAGGTTTTTCAAAATACGTATAACACTTAAAGGAAAAAATGACTTATTTGTTTCCTTCTTCATGAAACCAAGTATCACAAGGAACTTGGACCTCAAAAGAATTTTAAAACTACCAAGATTTAGTTTAGTCTTCATTTTAAAAATATTTATATATCTTTGGAAAACAATAGGTGACTATTCTTCTAAGAAGGTTCTTTGCCTACTAGTACTTACACAGGTCTTTCCTTTGAGCATGAAGTGATTCTTCACATAAACTATCCTTTGAAATTCAACTCTGTAAGTCTGTATACATACCTGGGGAAGGGAAATTACTTTTAGTCTATATTTGATTCTTCACTGATTCAACAGTTCTCAAAGGCCTGCTGCTTTGTGCCCTTAAATGAAAGTTGCCAGTGCATTGTCTTCCTTACTTATAACTACTGAAACTAATACATGTAATGGATGGATGGATGGATGGATGGGCTTCAACATACTTATTCTTCAAATGTTTTCGTTTTTCATTCTGTGAGTTGAAGGCAATAATGACCTTTGTCCCTTAAAAGATAAGCCTATTTGGTTTGGAAAATACATTTATTCCTACACACACACACACACACACACACCTACCATCTCGAATGGGCCACTTTCCTTCTTTATCATCTCTCATGGGAAGAGAGCTGGAGTCGCCTTCTTGCTATACCAACCACTTGCTCAGCCCCCTCAGAACCACCCTTCCTGAGACTTGACCTCTCCTTCTCTCCTTCTTAGTCTCTTTCTGTTTCTCTTCAGAGATTGCCTCTTCTCATGGATCAGTGCTGTGCATCACTACTAAAGAAAAACACAGACCTCGTAAAGGAGTCCTACTGTCAGAGGTCTCCCATGCTGTTCACCGTATTTCCTGTTCACCCAGCACCATGGCTCAGTCTGCTCTTCACCATGGCTTTGCCAACAGTTACCTCTCTTACTTCCCCTACTATATGTCTGGTACTTGGTTTACTGATTCATAAACCTTGCTGTTTTCTCTTCTTATTCAGTTTCCCCATATCAGCTGCAATTTTCATTGTATCCTCAGACCCTCTCATCTTTTATTCACTGCCATTTTACTTCTTCATTTTAATTAGATGAAACGTGTATCATAATGGTCATCAGTGAAAACTTTTTCTAAATCTAAGCCATTTTTCTTGTTTTTTTCTTCTTGAAAACTCCTTATAATTTGAGTTCATGGCTACTTATTTCTTCATATTCCCATCAATCTCTCAAAATTCTACATTCTTCCACTTTCTCTTACTATTTTCTGAGTTTGAGGCCTAATTTTTGTTTAAAATCTCCTAGCTGTTTCCTGAAACCAAATTCCCTGAAACATTCCCATCAGACACTCTAATTTCTTTTTGTTGTACATCTCTTTGACTCTGGTGAAGACCCAGAAGTCCCATGGTGCCAGATCTGTGAAACAGATAGATGAGGACACACTGTAAAGTTTTGTTTTTACAGAAATCGCCAAAATGTTTTAATAGATTCAGAAGATTGAAGCAGCCATGGAAAGAGACTTTTGAAAGAAGACTTCCAGCACTGCTTCAGAAAGTGGCAAGACAGATAGGATAAGAGGTTCAAAGCAAGTGGGAGTGTTTTGATGGGGATCGATGGCAATGTCTTTCACTGAAATATATGCTATATATATTTATTTTATGCTTAGTTGATCATATCTTCTACTTAGAAATATTCCTTTTTCATCACTTTATGCCAAATACACATCTAAAATTTGATTTGACTCCATCTCTTGAGAACCTTTCCCTTTATGTCCAGTCTAAACGTGACTTCAAGCTGCCTTTTACCTAAATCCCAGCTCTATCATGTCAGTCTCCTAAAACCTCTTCAATGACACTGAATTGCCTTTAGGATAAAGACCAATTCCCAGAGACTGGCATTCAAGGATTTCTCAGTCTGAGTCCAAACTCGTTTCTCATAACTCAGCCCTGTTTTATTTTTCCCTGGTCACATCTTTCTTCTTTATCATTTGATTTTCATTGTCATCATCCCTGAAGCACTTCCCTCTTCTGTTATTTTATGAATTATATTCACATGTCAAGTCCTAGCTTACCTTTGACGAAGCACTTCCTTCCATCTCTGTTTATCCTTTATGAACCTGGGCTTTTTTCTTAGTTCTCTAGCTTTCACTGCCAATATCACTGTATTGTACATGATACAGATTAGGCAGGTACATAGAGAGATAGAGAGAGAGAGAGATGAAACATCATATCATTTTCATATCATTTCACTTATAGCATGGTTATCTTTTTTCCCAAAAAAATAGCATGCACTTCCCAAAGACAAGAATGATTCACACTTAAATATCCCACAAAGACACTCTCTATCCAAATTCTATGCCACCTATCCAGAATTCTTTGGAATGATTAAACGTAGAACACCTTAGAAATGAAAAGTATGCTGTGTCTTTATTCTCAGAAGTTTTAAGAACCTTTGTCTACAGTCATACACTCTTTCTTGTATTACCTTCAGCTTTTAAAGTGAGGCATTTCACCAGAAGATAATAGTTAAAATTCAAAGGGATTCTGTCTAAAGAAAAAATAGAATTCTGCTGTAAGAGAATTTTGTATTGCTTGGACCCTTGAATATTTTGATGCCTTTCTGTTCTAGATCCACTTTAAAAAGAATTCCCAGCTTGTCCATAATGTCTTGGTTTCTGAAGAACCAAATTCTAATTCATCACATCAGAGATCCGAGTGTGATCATAGACGCTCATATTCTTTGTTGGTACAAGTAATTAGAAAAATGTTTTGTCCAGTCTTGCTCATCAGAAAGACAGTTTGGAGTCGTATTCAAAAAAGAACAGTTAGTTCTAGAGATAATAGGATTGAGAGGAGAAATGACATATTCCGTTTTATCAGTATGGCGAAACTAAAAAGGACATTAATTTCTCTCTAAAAGGCATCTTTGCTTACATAGTTGAACACAGACTTCTCCATCCATAGTCAGTTCCTATTCTGACTGACATCATTCAGAGCTGCAGGTCAGCAGGAACCAGAGGACACTTGGTGCCAGTTAGGAGCGGGTTCAGCTCTTCTGGACACTGACCTACTCATGTGACTGTGAGCTCACAGCCACTTCCTCCAAAGCAAGCCAAGAATTCTAGTGCCTTAAAAGAGAAAGGTAGGGTGAAAATAATTAAGTCCAATTTTCCATCCCTTTTAAATTTTCTGCAATCTTCATCTGTCTTCACTGTGTTGAGTTGGTTTCTTTGTTCTATTTGTTGCAGGCAGCTTATTCAGGATTTGCGGTTCACTGAGTTACCAAAGTGGTGTCTCTCATACAATACAGTTTCATTTGTCCCCAAAAGTGTATATTTCTCTAAGCCATGCTATGCTTTTTTTCTACTATGTTTCTGGATAACATGAACACTGAATTCATTACTATTTAGTGTAAAGAACTCAGAAATTGAACTAATTTTTCTCTATGGGGCTGGGAGACAGTGCTGGAACTTGAAGCGAGGAACTCAAGCTTGCAAGGCAACTGCTGTATTACAGATCTGCACTGCCAATGTTTTGGGTTTTTTTTCTTTTTAATTTTTAATTTTCTTTTTAATTTAATGGAATCTTGATTAGTTGCCCAGGCTGGCCTCAAATATGGGATCCTCCTGCCTCAACCTCCCAAGTAGCGGTGATTAGAAACCCACCAGACCTTTAACTATATGTCACACAAGTATATGCCTGGTTATATAAAAAGCTCAACCACTGTGTTTTCTAAAGCGATTATATCATTTTACACCCCTCCCAGCAGTATGTAAGAGTTATGTTTGTTTCATATCCCTGCTAACATTGGTATGGTCATTGTAACTTTAACCATTTGTATGGGCAGGTGAAGGTGTTTTATTTTAGTTTTAATCTACATTCTACTAATAACTAGATTTGTTGGACTTCTTCTTCATATGATTACTGAACTGTTCACCATTTCTTCAATTTAGTGACACAAACAAACTCGGCTTTTTTCTTTCTCTGCCCACTTTGCAGACAGATTTCTTTGCATTGTTATTACTTATTATGATATTGCATTGCTTCTTGTCAAATGCATGAAAACAATTACTTTGTATATTTCTGTAGTTTTCCAAATTTTCTTTTTTAGGGTAAGAGATGCATGTTACATCCCATTCTGTTACTCTGTCACAAGTATAAGTGGAAATCCAAGGTAGTTGTTGAGAAAGAATTGTCTATGTATTTTTATTCTGTCTAGAACCAAGTCCGGAAATCTCAGGTCACATCGCATGGTGGGAAACTTACTCCTTCATATACTCTCTGCTAAGTTTGTCACTGTCAACAGAAATGACAGTGAAAGGCAGAAGACAAGCAAGTCTGAATTCTACCTCCCAGCTTCCTGCTTGGAGTTTTAACACAAAGAATGAAGAGAGGTGCTAATAAGAATAAGAAATGGACCAGGACAGCAAAGTGTTTCATATGTGACCCTGGTCAACACTACAGAGAACTTGAGGGTTCAGCTTGGTTTTTCCTAGCTCAGGTCCCAGTGTGGTGTGAATAGGACCCAGGAGAGCTGGTGAATGTGGCCCGTGAGGATGGGATTTCATCATCTGGGAAAAGGTGGTTCCTCCCTATGGGTTGCAGCACTACAGGATGGCTATGCAGGATCTCAATGGTGGCCTTTTTGTCAGCAAGTGGCAAAATGAGACTGATTTTAATGAAGATGTCTACCCAATCTCCCTTAGCCAAAAACATGCAGACCATGCACATCCGAGTAGTGAATTCATTATAAACATCAGAAGGTCTAGGACAGATAAGGAGCCTTGGGCATAGGTCAGGGAAGATATCAAAACAATATTAGAGACACAGACTCTTTTGAGTTTATTAAGCCATACTTCTTACCACACACACACACACACACACACACACACACAAACACAAAAGAGTAAAACAAAGCCAATCAGAAAGGCTGATTTATCCAGAAAAGATTAATCAATGCTTGCACTATGATTCACTTTGTGTTTCTTTTTTATACATGTAAGTATGAACACACTGTAAGGGAAGAGGGAAAGAATGTGATTTATGAATCTCTCATAATTTTAAGCTTTATAGTCTTAGGGAGTACCTTTATTTTTCAAAAAGCAAAAACTCACATGGGCAATGCAGTTTTCTCCAGCTTTAGATTATGTCTAAAAAACGAAATATTTTGCAGTATATTCTTACTTTTTTATAACAGGGATAAAATATCCAACACCAACAATTTAAATGAGAAATTTATTTGACTCAGGGTTTCAGAGGGTTCAGTCTGTGGATGGTTATCTTCAAAGCAGACACAGAATGGTAGAAGGGCATGGTAGAGGACTACAGCTCTAATCATGTTAGCCAGGAAACAGAGAGAGAAGGAAGGAACTGAGGACAAAAATACATCCTTCCAGGTCACAGCACATTCAGCTTAGTGACCTACCAACCGGGTCCCACTTCCTAATAGCATATTCAGCTACGAATTCTGTTAATCAGCTGTTAATCAATTGATTAATCTATTGATGAATTTAGCACACAATGTTCCAGTCACATTTCAAAAGCACCATCTGTAAACACATGAGACTTTGGGGAACATTTTAGATCTAAACCATAACATGGAACAACAGATGTTAGAAATTTGCTGCACAAAGTCTTCGATGAGACCATGGCTAGAGCAATGTCATTAGGACACAGTATGAGGGAAGATGAGTAACACTTGTTCTAGCTCACCCTGTTTTCCTACATGGGACAGAAGAAAGCAAGTCTTCAAATGCACCTTATTGCATCCCAGGGAAGGACAGAATACCTTCTCAGAGATGAAAGACACCCTTATGGAGCTTTGGCCTGCTGCTATAAAAGAGAGAATGAAGGAGTGGGTGATTTCTGTGGTTCAACCATTATCTTCAGCTCCCTCCCACACTAAATGGAATGGAGGGAATGTAAAATGTGAAAGTTATGGTGGAGAGTAAAAGAGGGTTGCTAATCATGGATCCATTATAAATCATACCTTAAAAATCCTAAAATTTACATGGAACCAGAAAAAACCCAGACTAGCCAAAACAATCCTGAACAAAAAGAACAAAATGGGAGGCATCATAATCCCAGATGTTGTTATATTACAAAACTACAATTAATTAAAAACCTCATTGAACTGGCACAAAAATAGATGTGTAGACCAGTGGAATAGAAGAGAAGACCCAGAAATAGTTCCATGCACTTTTAGACATGGAAAGGGGCTAAAAACAAATGCTGCAAGAAAAATGCCTTCTTTAACAAATGGTTCTGCACAAACATGCAGAAAAAGGAATCCAGACAGTATTTATTAACCTATACTAAAACAAAATAAAATCTATCAAAAACCTAGATAACAGAATAGGAACACTGAATGTGCTTTAAGCTAAAACAGGTAAAACTCTTGAAGACAGGGGCATAGCCAAGGACTTCCTGAAAGAACCATAAATACACAAGAAATCATCCCAAGAATCAACAAATGGTGTTACATCAAATTAAAAAGCTTCTTTACAGCAAAGGAAGCAGTTAGCAGAGTTAAGTGATTACCTAAAGATTGGAGAAAGAATTTTGCCAGCTACTCCTCAGAGGAATAATATCTAGAATTTATAAAGACTTCAAAAATTAGATTTCAAAAAACAAAAGATCCAATAAAAATTGCCTAAAGAATAAGTACAAATGGATAATAAGTACATGAAAAAAATCTTCAGTATCTTTGACTATTAGAGAAATGCAAATAAAAATAACAATGAGATTTCATCTTACTTCAGTAAAAATAGCTGTCAGTAAGTACTAAAAAACAAAAATACTGGTGAGTATGTGGAAACAAAGGAACACTTCACCACAGATAGGAATGGAAACTAGTAAAACTGCTATAGAAATCAGTATGGAGGTTCCTCAAAAAACTAAAAATTGAAATTCTATCTGACCCAGCTATACATCTCCTAGCTATCTGCCAGAGAGTTAAAGTCATCATATTACAGTGATACTTGGAAACCCATGTTTTCAGTGATGCTTTTCACAATAGGTAAATTATGGAAGCAGCCTGTATGACCATAAACAGATGAAGACAAAGAAAATATGGAGTACTACTCAGTGACAAAAAAGGATAAAGTTTACTCATTTTTAGGAAAATAGATGGATCTTGAGACAATAATGCTAAATGAAATAAATCAAACATAGGCTAAATACTACATAGTTTTTCTTATATGAAAAAACCAAAATATAAATAAGTTGAGGAGCAAAATAAAAGGCAAGGCAAGAAACTGGGAGGTAGACTTTTCGGAGGTAGAGAAGAAGAACTGGGGAAGGGGGAAGAGGAGAAGGCAAGAGGAGAAGAGGAATAAAAGTGATCACAGTGTGAAATGTGTATGTGCTAACTCCTCAAAAATGAATGTAATTATTATGTTTTGTAAACATATACTAATTCATATACTAATTGTAAGAAAGCACAAGCAATCACAGTTCTGTCAACACATCTTCCTATTACTGTAATCCTATCACTATAAAAAGCTTTTTTTCACCCCCTGTATACTTTTCATTCATCTATTATCAAGCAGTTAATGGTGTAACAAAACAGTATTTTGCATGCTCATAACTATTCAATCATATAAACACATTCTGGGACATGTATCAGGTGCATTTTTATTTGAGGATCTGTATCTTCTTTCAATGTATTTTTAAGGAGGACATTATTTTGAGGATATAATGTATTGTATAAACTAATATTATATTTTGAGAACTACAATTTTTTGCATAATTATTCTGAGCTAACACAATTAATATATTTTATCTGCTCTCCTTTTTAGTGTTTAATTCAGGTTATAATCAGGCAACAATTTTATATTCTGTTTTTATTATCATTTGTCATATTGCTTTTTATTACTTTGATGACTTCTTAATATACCATGGAATTAATAGACCAATATATTCTTAAATGCTCCCTTTTGCATACAAAAATAGTTTCTATTATCCATCATTATAAACAACGCTGCAATGAACAGTTTCACCATGTATGCCATTTTCTAATTATGAGTTATTTCCTTGGAATAATTTGCAAATGTGATTGCCAGGTCTATAAGTATGAATATATTTAAAGATTTAATATAGGCATAGGTCAGACTAGTGTTTCAGTGGTGCATATATCTAAAATAACATCAGAAATTTGAGTTTATTAACTCTTCTCAATATCTCATCTTTATTTGTATTTTATTATTTTTAATTATAGTCAATTAAGCATCTATCATTTTTGCTTTTATTTGGATTTATCTGAAGGCTGTTAGAGAGTTTTTTCATAATTAATATTGATGAGAATAGTGCAGCTTAATTAGGGAAATCATATAAGCATCACACAGGCTTAGGTTCAGCTCACACTTAGCTACTTCTTCTCCTACGTTAAGGATTAGTCTCTTAAAATAATGGTTTCTTCATTTGTAAATTGATGACAGTGGTATCTACTTTGGAAGTTTGTTGAATTGATTTGGTGAGTTCATCACTACCTGTGATATTCCCTTGGCATACTGGAAGCTATTACCTTTCCTGCATCTGCCTCTACCTCTCCAATTTCACCTACCAACCTTTCCACTCCAGACTTTTTTGCATGAGTTTTCAAATCAAGTACTTTTGGTACAAAGTTTTTCAGACCCATGTCATTCCAGAATTTATATCCAGAGGAACCAGGTACACAAGTACTGAATTAGATTGCAAAACTTCACACAACAAAATGGGAAATACACTCAGAATAAATATTTTTCCATAAATTACCCATATCAGAGTGATTTGTATGTGGTCCAGTTTCTCTTAAATGTCTTATATGAGTATTCCCCCAGAAAATGTGACTTCTGGAAACATTTTGATTTGTTTTTCTGCTTTTTTAAATTAGGTTTCAGGTAACACTTTAGTTTAATCTTCAAACCAAAAACAATCAGCTTGCTTCCCATGGTAACAAGCACAAATTGCAAAGCAATTGTAAAACAAGATAATTGCCAGAAGTTCCCTGTCTGGATGCTCTGCCATAGATTTGTCTGTCTTATGCCAGTGTCTGTTTTCTAGGTGTTATTGCTTTTTGTTGTCTGGAAATTAGTTTCTATCTTGAGGGAATTTGTAGCAGGAACTGCCTTTTAAAGCCATCACTGTTCTTTAAAGCCAAAATAATTCCTAATGCTTTATAAAGTATCAGAAAACCCATAATAAGCATGCAGTTTCTCGATTAGAAAATCATTGAAAATATAAACCTCTATTCTCTTTCATGAGGGCAAAGCAATTTTGAGGCCACCGAAAGATTTTCTAGTCTCTCGCTTTCATGATGAGAAATTGAACTGAGATAGAAATATTCTAAGCAGCTGTACTTCAGGAGTTTAAAGTAAAGAAGGAGAAGTGCATGAAAAAGAGGGAAAAATCCTCTGCCATTTTTCTAGCTTTAGAAGCTAGACTCATCCTCTAGAGAATTCTATGGGCTCCTTTAGAATTTTTCTTTTTTCTTACATAAGCCTTCTCTTTGTGTGTGGTAGCTAAAGTTTCTTACTTTTGCTTTTTTAAACTGGCCTTGCTTCATAGCCATGCCCACTCTCCCTACTTTCACATGTTTCAAATGGGCCCTGGCTGCCCTCTCCATCTGAGTAGACAAAGCTGTCTCGCTCAACTTCATCAACTTCCCTAGAACCCATGCTACACCAGTAAAGCTACTAAAATACCAAGAATTTCAGAGGCAGAAGCCACAGAGGCCATCAGAGACCTTTTTTTAAGAACCATGGAGTACTCAAGGGGAATTTGGGGATCATAGCTGGATTCCTACAGAACAACTAGTTTTTTCATTATTGCTGGACAGTCCATTGTCACCAGACACATCTATCATATGGCTGCTACTTTAACTCACATGATGAAAAATATAGACCTAATCACCATGCTGCTACAAGATGCCTGAATTTGATAAAATGTAAACAGGAATGGCAATGTGGTTCATTTGTGCCCAGATGTCACTGTAAGACCAGCAGCGGTGATTGTGGTACTAAATAGAATGACAGCATCACATTCTGCATTGTGCCATTTGCTCATCTTCAAGAATCCCAGCATCAAAGCTCTCCCTGTGGCCCAAGGAGAGGCTCCCAGCTTTGGCCTCTGGTCTAGTGCTCTTAGGCAAGCCCCTTGTCCCCCACTTCCTCTGATGCATGATACAGTATGGTTACCTTGTCCCATCTCACAGTAAGTCAGTGAAACCAGAATGTGATGTGTGGGCAGCATTCCAGAATTTCAAGTTTTGCGAAATTCTTCTTAAGACAGTGCTTTGGTTTATACTCTCAGGCTGATTTGCATCTGTAAGAGAATGTCCTGCCAAATTTTGATGGAATCTGTGTGTATTTGATTTTCCTCAGTGATTCTGAGCTGTGGTAAGGCCATTTTCCCTCGCAGCTCCCTCCCTGCATTTGAGCATGCTGACTAAATGTAACTCTCCTCCATTCTACCTCCACTCCCTTTGTCACTTTGACTCAGCACAGAGACCTCTGCTCTGAGACATCAACTTCTTATACTCACTGCATCTAGGAGACACAATCCTTCACATTCCACACCTGTGCTGAGAGGATCTGTGTCCTGTTTGGCCTCTGCCACTTGACTAGACATGGGCTTTTTGAGGACAAAACCAAATCCTACTTTTTTTTTAGTGCAATGCTTGTTTTGTGTTATTTGTTCAGTAACTATTCATTGAAATAAGTGAATCTCAAATTCTCATTACAATGAAGCAACAAATTGCCATGTAATAAAGTGAATGATTCTTCAGTGACTTGTAATAAAACTTAGGAGGGAGACTCACACTTTAACTTTGTTTTCTGCTGTTATAATGAAAAAACTGCAAACAGTAATTTATAATAAGGGATCAGAAAGAACACTCATGAGCTCATCACTTACTCACCTACTGGTCCCACCTCTTAATACGGTCACAAAGGCAATTAAATGTCATCATAAATTTTGCAAGGAGCAAGATTCACATTTGGCTTCTTTATATATGTAATATATATGTAATATACATGTAGACATATATTTACATATATATGTATATATACCTGATCTATATACATTGGGGGAAAGCATATAAAATACTGCCAGCTACTGCAAGTTTCAAACATGACAGCATGTGGCCATGTCTCTGAGGCCACAAGATGTGCATCTGTGCCCAGAGGCAGGTTATACACATAAATCTCTTCCCCAGATGAGTTGATCACTTGCTTAGCAGGATGGTAGGGTGCATTGTAAAATCAAAGAATTTCTTGAGGAAGTATATTGGGAAAATGCTAGGATATATCTCCACTTAAAAAGTTTATCAATGAATTGAATTAAAATTCTGTCACCCAGGTTTTGTACCCAAGTGTCTTTGCTTCTTCATCTCATTGTACACTTATTGGCCACTTCTATATGTGTCTGATTTTCAGCTGTCACAGTGGCATGGCACCTGGTTTCTTTCTACAAAGGAAGTTCAGCAAACAGCACAGTCCTTGACACGCTGGATTGGTTTGATGATCCTCCCTGAAATAGGTATGTGAAAACTTCAGTGTCTGATCACATGCCTGTGTGCTAACTTAGGCTTTGAATTATGGATGTATATCTATTCATATCGATGATTGAGTATTGAGTCTGTTCTGAAAAGTCAAATTCCTGTGTCAGAGGTGACCTTTGTACTTTCTACTTAGAAGTGTTTATATTGTGACACTGTGACTTTTTCAAGCTCTCTTCATTTTCTTTGTTACATGGTAAATTCAAATTAAGAAGACCTCTATTTGAAGAGAGGGGCCAATTCTATACTATATGGTCCTGAAAATAATATGTGTCTATATTGTGGTAATCAAATCTATGAAACAGGACTGGTGCCTTGGTATGTTTGTAATTACGGTATCTGTAGCTCAAAATTCTTTGAAAGATATCAATTTCTACCCTTACCAGCAGAAAAATTAGTTCAACTTAGAGAGAACTCAATACTACATTATAGTGTAAAGGATTACACACATGAATTACTGAATAATTCCTTGATCTCTAAGACTTTGTGATAATTTTCCCCTTACTATATTAAGATATGACAAAAATACGACACAAAAATAAAAACACAATATTTAGCAATGTGTTTTGTTCAATAAACCTTCTTAAAAAGAATATTAATTAGAACCTCAATACATATGTACATATGTGTATAATCTCATAGCTCCTGAGTCAATGTAATTCAGACTACATGGGTGAATACTATGTGTATAGATGAGTCAACAATATGTGACTATACCTATTATAAAATGTATGCATCTATATGTGTATCATAAGGGACATTTTGTTATAAGATTCATACTTGTATTTAACTTTAAAAGTATTTTTAGAAATATAGAAGACTTGCTAAAATGACGATATGTACTTAGAAAAGTGTTCCGTGTACAGTATACAAATCATATTTTTAAAGGGAAGTTCTATGATTTCCCTGCTTGCCTGTTCTACTTAAAAAAAATTCTTCTGAAAATTGAGCTTGGAAGGTAGCACTGCCTTCAGAATCCGGACCTAGTTCTACTCATTAACAATAACATCAGCAAAGCTTTTTGTACTTCCTCCAAATGAGTGGCATTACTTAATTCTGAAAGAAAGGAAAGAAGACAGGTAGAAACATGGAAAAAGGAAGAAGGGAAGGAAGGCGAGAGAGGGTAGTGAATCAACCCTACGTTATACCATCCCCCAATGCACCTGGTTACCTTTACTCTTAATGAGTCATACAGTGCTAAATGGATGTATTTCAAAAGATCTCCAGGAAGACCAAGTTATCGAACAACACTCTCCCCTTCTTCTATCCACATCTGACCCAAGTTCTCCACAATCCACACTGAACCATGGGTTCTCATCTCTCACTATGGAAAGAAACTGTTGGTTGGGCTTCCTGCAGAGAATTAAATCCACAACTCGAAACCAGAGCACAGGCTGCAGAACTTGTTTAACTTTGTTAAAAGTTCTTCAAATAGCCCTCATGTGCAATGGTTCCAGAATCTTTGTTTCTCTTTGTATCAACTGTCATTATCCCAGTACAAGTCTCATTCCTCACTTTCTTCTCCTCTAGTCTGCTAGGAGAGATGATGTCTTCTTTTTACTTCTGTTCTTCTCCCTGTTCAATCCATTCCTCACTCAGTAGCCAAAGTAATTATTTTATAGGAACAATATCTGGCAATTGCTGCTTAAACTTCTCAATACTGATAGTAATAGTAGTAATAATAGATGAGCATATACACTGGGTAAACAAAGACTGAGTTCAGACTTTGTTGAAGGACTGAACCTTGAAGCATTCCATTTGAGAAGCAAATGAAAGAGAGGGTGTAAAATGATACCATGCGAATTTTATTCCTTTTCTATCTCTGGCCTTTACCCAGTCTGGTCTGCTCACCTGAGTGGAGACGATAGGCCAGGATTCTTGGTGATCGGTCATACAAATTGCCATCCAATCTGTCTTGATCTCTCTGTAGCATCAAGAGCAAAAGGATATAATTTGGCAACAGCACTATTACAAAATTAATAGTTGTAAGAACCACCAAAGTTCATTAAATGTCCCTTCTCTGTACCTATATCATTCACCTAGCAAAATAAACTGATATGGTAGACTTTCAGACAGAATTAGGAATACGTGTGGTTGGAGAGCTGTGGTTGCACATCTTTTCTGCTGCTCAGATAGATAGATGACATTATGTTTTACCAATGAATTATGTAAATCCAGGTATTTTTTAAGTTGCAGAAATATATTTTTCTTATAACTGCTGAAATCTCTTTAAATTCTTAACCTCCCAAATGCTGTGGATGTTGCGTTTCTCATTGGAGGGAAAGGCAATAGAAGTATGAAAGGAAATTTTTTGGAGTATTTTCAAACTAAAACTGTGTAAAAACTTGGGTTCACATCTACACACTTGGTCCATGGTACAATGAACTTATTTCATACTGATGACAATTTTTGTCTTTAATTTAAAACCATCAATGTTTTATTATTTATCCAGCAAAAGAAAAAACCACAAGACCTTATATTTTTTTAAAAAATTGTTAATGTGATGTTTAGTTAATTGACTCCAATAACGGTCTTATAAACTCAATGATTTAAGTATTGAATTAATTTTTGAATTAAAACTGCCTTTTTTTAATCAGAAATTATTTTCATTGGTGAAGCTAAAGTGAGCACCAAACTTACTCAAATAATAGGCCTGTGCTGAGCTATTCTGAGTTTAAGGAAACAGTTAATCTTTTAAGCTTTCTTTTAAATATTTATTTTGGAATAGAAATGGGGACCAAAAGACAGAGATACACAAACACACACACACTGAACATCCCTGGAGACACATTATGGAGCAGTGCTTATTCATGAGATGCCTTTGTGTTTCCTTTTGGGATCAAGACAGACCAGCCCTGTGTGCAGTTCCTCTCCATGGTGAGTGGGGCTGTAATGAGGTCACAGATTCTTTTCATGCTGTTCTAGAAATTTCTTTGAAAGGATTCAGGCAGCAATGCTCCTTACATTGTAGAATTACATATTAGTACAGGCAAACAAAGTTTTTCAAATATTGTGAAAACTTGTTTGCTTGTTTTTCCTAAATTCTTTTTATTTCTGAGTGTCTGGGTTCAGGATAAAGGAAGATTAAAATCTCCATAAAATCCATTATGTTGCCACCATGAGGAAGAACTAGAAGGAAAGGCATTGAGTCTGAAATGAACCTTTGGTGAATATACATTATCTTGCATTTTCTACTACTTTTTTTATTTGCCATCAACTCACTTTAATCACTTAGGTTCCCTAAGACTGAAATTCAATTGGCTAGGACTCTTCAAAACAATTTAATATAAAATATCGGTGTATCTTTTATTATGATAGAGAAGACACAATGTGAACACTTAGCAATACTGAGTTGATTTTGAAGATTTTTATTTTATATTAAAACATCAAATAACTGAAAATACACATGGTTGTTCATAGACATTTACTATTGTGTCAAACTTTTTCTCATTTCTGTCATTTTTCTCTTACTTTGTATTAATTGAGAATGATTATTTAATTATAAAGAAGTTATATTTTACCAGCAGCCTCCATGCTTAGAGGATATTAGACTTCAATAAGTATTTGTGGGATGAATGAATGAATCATTTAGATGAATTTTTATTTTAAACACAAACAAATGAAATTATGCCACAGTAAGGAACTGACTTAACCAATGGACTAGATACATGAAGCAATGAGCAATAAAAATGATAACTCATCTTATTAAAGACATGTCTGTTCTGCTCTGCTGAAATGAAGAGACAGGCATCATTTTTAAAAGATTTGTACAAAGCCTAAGGGGCCATGAAAGCTATTATTTTTATTAGCAAAGTTATCTTGATTTTTATTAAAGTATGGCTAACTACTTTTCTCTTCTCCTTCACTAGTATTTTCACTAGTAAGGCCTTTTGTGGTAGTATTGTTTTTACTATTTGAAGATGTTCTAATCTAAAGACTTGCAATTGAGACCTCTTTAACAACTTTGCTAGAGTCATGTGGGCAAACGCTTTAAATTGCTCATCTGGTACAGAAGTTGGTGTGCTCCATAGAGAGTGAATTAATAGCTTCTGATGTTGTCTGGTTAGGTAACATATGTCTATATCAATCTGTCCCATTAATGTAAAAGCATTATTTTGTATTGCTTTTCCTTAAATATTTTACCTATCTGGTTTTATGCAAAGATTTAATGACACTACTTTAACTTTATTCAAACTGTTATTAATATAATACTTAATATTGTTTATACTGCGTAATGTAGCATGAAGATTATTTAAAACCACTAAATACATTGTGTCTACCTTCCTCTAAGTGATAGGGCTTAAAGTACTTTCATACAGTAAGTAAATACCATAGTGGTTAAGGCATAACCTTTGCATACAACAGCCTGGTTTTCAACCTAGATCAAAACATCCTAGCTATGTATGCACATTTCTTGACTCTTCTTAACCACCACTTCCAGTCTGCCACTGAGTCTAGCAAAGCCCATGTTAGAACTGTTGAGAGGGAACGGGGACCACTTGCCCCATGTCAGGGCATGGTAGGTGTCAAAGAATGGTGGCATTAATGTGACCTCACAGAAGCCATAAAGATCAGTTGTAGGTCAAACAGAGGGAAAGAAGAAATGGTATCTACAGAGTTTGCCAAATGTCTAACTCTAAATCGCACAGCTTTAAATTCCTAGAGTGAGGATTTCCCTTGCTGGTCACCATTGCTACCAGCCTGGGATCTCCTGGGAGCGTGATCTTTGTCTTCTTTGTGCTCTAAAAAACAGTAACTGGGAGACTGAGGTAGGAAAAACGAAAGTTTAATCCCAGCCTGGAAGAATTAGCAACTTAGTAAGGCTCTGTCTCAAAATAAAAATATAAAAAGGATTGGGAATAAACCTCAGTATAAAGGGCCTGTACAATTCCCAGTACATCAGTCATTCAATCAAGCAATGAGAGTAAGCATCCAGAAATATTGAGTAGTAATGGATTTAAAGAAAATGTTAGCAATTCAGGAATTGTAGGAATTTCCATTGAGAATTAAAGTCCAGGAGAGACAGTGGACCACACCTGCCTGTAGACAGTAGTAGTGCTTTTGTGGAGGCTGCATTGCTCTGACACCGCACGGGCAAGGATTCTGAGTCATTTATTTATACGTTCCCACAGCTGAAGACAGTGTCCTGACTAGATGCACAATACATGTTTAATAAATGAATGACTGATTGGCTGAACTTGAGTGATTAAGAGTCAAATTCTAATAAAAATATTTTTGAACTTTTGAAAATAATATTTTGCTGCTAACTCTGTAGAGATAGTCTATGTCTTTTAGCTAGTTTTTATTCTAAAGTCTAGCTATGGTCTTATTTTTTGCCTTCAATCTAAAATTCTATAGTTTCTATACCTTCTTAGATTTTTTCTTTTTCTTTTTTCTTGCTTTCGAACCACTAGACTTTGTTTTATTCATAATTTAAAAATGTTAATTTTCTTCAGACTGTCTTATTACAATAATATAAAACCTTTATAATTACAGAGACTTGTAGTTGCTGTTTTATAGATAGCATTTAACTAGATTTAGGTAACAAAATATTGCTAGTAGTGCTTTTTAGGAACTTGTTATGGGGTGAAAAAGATACTCAAAACAACATAACTACTGTTAATAATACAGAATTTGAAGTCCTTAAAGCATTTTTTGTTCCTTGGATAGTTGAACTTGCACTGCACTCATATTTATTCTTTTATTTTTTGTATTAGTCTGAAAATTGATCACTTTGATTACAATATTATGATATATTGACTGCGGATTAAGTCACAATTAAAGTTTGCTGTTGAAAGACTAGATATTGAAGATAATAATTAAATAACAGTATTTTCTTATATATATATATATATATATATAGTCTATTATATTTGTTAAAAATATAAAACTTTCCAATTCTTTTCATGGGAATTTTTTAGTAACAGTTGCAGTGAAAATGTGATTTATTTGAGTGTTACTAATTGTTTTGTTGAAAAGCACAGAATGAGATTCTCCTGAGTTTTTTTTTTTTTTTCTGGGAAAGACTCTATATTGAAATGTCACAAATTTAAGATGCAAGAGGAATGTTGAGTAATAAAATATGAATGGAGCCAATTGCTGCCTTGGCCTTGAGCACTTCCTTTGCACACAGAAAAATTTACCTTAGAATTTAGTCTAGGTAAATGTTTGCATAAAGGGATGAAAACAGTAAAACCAAGAATAAAAATGCAGATTTCTCTAATTAGAGTGTTTTTTAATAAAAGCTAAAAGAATTATAAAATAAGGCTTATGAATTAAATTTTTTAAAAATTAAAAGACAGAAAATTGTGGCCTAGATATAGCAAGCCTTTTGTAGCAGAAATTTCCTATATTTCATGGACCTTGCTCTGTGTTTTCAAGGAATACACTTAACTGTCTTGGAAAGACCCATACACTGCAGTTTTCACTGACTTCTGCATATCCTGTGTCATGCCATTGAAGTTATCAAGGTTATGACAGCAAATAAAACAGAAGAGTTGATATCTTTATACAGGCTGTGTTCTAATTAGGGGAGCTAAAATATATAGATTCCTAAGGATTTCCAGAGTTGTCAGTGAGGAAAGATTCAGGAATATCCCATGCTACAACAGTAGGGTTGACCAAAAAATACACTGAATATTTAAATTTTCAAAACGTCAATTTATTCTAGTAAAAGATATATTGCCAAGAACGATGGGATATGGGTATTCAAAGCAAGGGAGCATATTTTGAGTATTTCAAGGGAATTAATAGCAGCGTGCCTTTTACTGTAATAGTTTTTATTCAAACATTCAACATACATTTTTTAGCACTTCTCATTGATCAAACATTTCCAGTAATTTCTGTCAAATAAAAACATTACTGCATGTCCTCATTCATCTTACTCAGTGGACCGGGCACTGTGTGACTTCTGACTCTTCCTCAAAGTCAAAATGACCACAAAAGGTGAACATTTTGAACTGATTCAGAACACAAAGGCAGTAGTGACTGTGCAACTAAAGACACTCATGGAAGAGGTTTTACAGAACTGCTTCACAAAGTAGCAAGAACAGTGGTAGGAAAGTATGCAAAGCAAGGGGGTGTGATTTCAGGGGGGCAAATGGCAGTGTCTTTTACTGTAATAAATTTTTTTAAATTTAAACATGCATCGTATTTTTCTATCACACAGCTTTTATCAATTCAAGCCCTAAGAACAGCGAGCTTGCCCTGTCAGGGGATATGTGAGGAGAGACCAGAGCCCTAGGGACCGTCCATGCTTCTGATTTCTAAAAGCCTAGAATTTACTCAGAGAGGCTTCTCACTTTTAGAGGAAAAGACAGTCATTGGCCAGAATTCTTATTTTCTTCAAAGCCAGTACATTCTTTTCCTGTCATATCACTCACAAACCTGTGGATTCACATTCCAATAGTTTCTCCAACTTAATATGAAAGCACGTTTTTGGAGGTACAATACTTGAAATTCTTCATTTGATCCCAGCTAGACAAAACAATCATCAGGAAAGGGTGACATTAGCATAAACTAAGCATATTTCAGCAGAGGCACCTTCTCATCTTTTAAAAAGAAGTGCTTAAAACTAGGATTATACTTCTGAAAAATTACCCCTTATGTGGAAATTTATAATACATGATTGTATGCTTTGAGAGAAAAGATCTTCCTTTAAAAGAACTGAATAAGGTTGTTCTTGTTAGTATTCCTAAAAGTTCAATGTTGGCATGTGGTCTCTAGATTGAACTGAGGGAGCTACAGAATGAGTATCACTCAGGAAAATTTGTCAGTCTGGGCTGAAGCTTCATTTTCCTAGAGGCTGGAGAAGCTGGGAGATGGTCTGTCCAGGTAACAAGTCCTCTAAGACCATAGAGAGGCAGCTGAGCAATACAAGGCCAAAGGACTGATTTGGAAACTCCAGGAACACTTGGGTTTCTTTTTAAAATTGTAGAAACTTTTCAGTCTCATAAGGAGAAGTATTTTTAAGTACAAAGAGCTTTCAAAAGTTTGATTCTAAGAGTCATTTTTAAAATATAATAGATACGTTTTTGTATTTTCTCAAAGAATTTTCCATCTCTCAACATGTTATTAGAACATTTTCTTCATTCTTACAGAAAAAGAAAAAGAAAATACTTCACAGGTCAGAGGCCACAACTCTGCATCATTTAGCCAAGAGGTATAGACAATACAGCCCATGCATTCAGTTTAATTTTAAACAAAATGTCAGGTGGAAGGAGTGACTGCTTAGCAGTTATCTGAAGAAGGATTAGAGTAACATTAAGCTATGTCCCTCCTGTCTACCTGAGATCTCATCATATATTAGTAATTCACCCATTTCACATGTTAAATATGGTTCCTAGAGAGAAAATAATCAATCATAATTTTAAATGAACTCTAAAATGTTTTATGTGGTATTAACCGTTTCTCTTTGTTGATGTCTTTTAGTTTGGAGGTGTGTATAAATAGTGGCTGAAATGCCTTTCTCCATATTTGATTTGAAATTGGATGTCCACGTTAACCTTTGGGCTTACAGCCTGCTAAGACACACTATTTGAAGATTCCACATAATGACCAAGTACCTGGAAATATCCATTGTGAAGTCATACAATCAAAGAATACTTATTTCAGTGTTTTGACAAGGATCCTGAGGCAGAAAACTCCAAAGAACCCAGGTCACAGAATGAATTAGCAATTTCCAGTGTCACCAGAGTCTT